>JZKD02S0710719.1:228454-242469 GCA_000966675.3 Picea glauca | reverse complement strand
TGAATGAAATTGCTTATTGCTTGCTGATCAATCTTATTGTTTAAACATTATGAAATTTTTTAGACTTAATTAAATTGGTCCCTACATTTCCCAGAATGTAATGTTTACATTGACGATAGGCTTGTATAATGGAATACATTTCCTTTTCAGAGGTGCAGTAGTTTTGAATAGTTTCATAGAGTGTCTCACTATGGTATGCCATTGGATGCCCGTGTTGAGTGGTAACTGTGCCCACGACATAGTTAGATGCAGAGTCTCAATCTCGAATAGTTTCTACAGATTGGGAAAGGAGAGTAAGATAGTTGAGTACAAGCAATGGTTCAGATCATCAAATGCTCATTTTTTCTCCTTCCCCCACACGAACTTGGACCTACTTCCGCCCTTGGTCACTTGGCTGAGGGCCCATGCAATATGGGAGAATCCTAACACGAACCATCGGTAGAAGTTGGCTAGTCCCAAGAAGATCTAAAGCTCAGTCAATGTGGTTGGGGTTGGCTAGTCATGAATGAATTGGATCTTAGATGGATCAACATGTACCCCATGCTCATCAAAAATGTATCCCAAGTATTCAACCATGTTCATTCCAAAAGAGAATTTTTCCAAGTTGGAATATAGCTTGTGTTACCGAAGAGTGCTCAAAACCTGTTGAATATGCCACATGTGCTCCTCCCACATTCTGCTGAACTTGGTGAAGGGTCTCAATACATCATCCATCAACCTCATGAAAGTGGTTAGTGCATTTTTTAAGCAAAAGGGCATGAATAGCCATTCAAATAGAACTTATTTATATTTGAAGGTTGTCTTCCATACATCAACTGGTTCGATGGGAACCTAGTGGTAGCTAGACTTTAGGTCAATCTTGCTAAAGAACTTTGATCACTTGAGTTGGTCAAGAATTTCATCAATCTTGGGAATGGGGTACTGGTTCCTGACTATGATTTTGTTTAAGGCTCTGTAATTAATGAAGAGTCACCACCTCCCATCCTTCTTCTGCACCAGTACAATAAGGATTTTGCAAGGGGAGGAGTTGGGTCTGATGTGCCCCTTTTGAAGAATCTTTCGGATCTATCACCTGATTTCATCATTTTCCATCAATAAGCGACGATAGACAGGTCCATTAGGTAGAGGTGCATTGGGGGTCAGATCAATTTGATTATTTACTAGGAAGTGTGTCAGTACCCCTGTAGGTGAGGAGAATATGTCTCTGTATTATTCCACGATTCCCTCCAGTTGCATCTACTACAAAGAGAGGCTCTGTGTAGAGGCCAAAAATGTGGCGGCAACCTTATTCTTACTGTGAGCATAGATCACACAAAAGAAAAAACTTCCTGGTCTGTGAGATGATATTACTGCATTTCTTAGTGGAGATTAAGGAAACAGTAGTAGGCGACGCTACCTCTAGTATCTTGTACAATTGTCTACCCAAAGTAATAATAAAATTGTGGGGTCTAGACTCATACATAGCATGACACTTCCACAAATATGGTTGTCCTAAAAGAACATCAAAAACTTCAAGGGGATAAATATCACATAGTACCTCATGTTTGAAACGATTGATGTCGTAAGGCAGATGACACCATTGGTTGAGGTGAAAATCTCTTCCTTGGCGAATCCAGCCAATGGTGTAGGGATGCAGGTGTAGTGTCGTTGGCAGGTCCATCCACTTGAGGATATCTTATGAAATTATGTTCTTCTAGCTCCCTCTATCGAAAATGAAATGAACAAGAGCCCCCTTTACCCACATCTGCAAGTAAAAGAGGTGTTCTCCTTCCTCTGGTTCTTCTGGTTCGCTTGGTTGGACTTTGGTGGTAGCGATAGTGGCACTGGGTTTAACATTGATAATCCTCTTCCCTCCTTCAGGATTTTATTCGGAATCAAAATCGACCTCTAACTTAGAATCCTTCATTTTGACCATGAGTGACTGCTTGGAGCGACATTCTTCAATGTTGTGCCAAGGGATTTTATGGTACTCACACCATTTTCCCATGTCCTTCTTCATCTTATCATTTCCCTTCTTGTTTTGTGGCTTGGAATGGTTGTCCTGTAGGTGGCCATCTTGACCTAGTCCCTTTTTTTGTGGGTTGGGAATGCCTTTGCCCTGCTTCAGTTGTGAGGGATTTGTAGATCCAAACTCTCGCCTTTTCTACTTAAATTTGTGCTCGATCTTGACCGTGTATGTATAAGTTGTGCCCAATGAGGCGATGTCCAAAAAATCCATTTATGTTTGAATGTATCTACAAAAACAACCATGGTATTTGAGAACCAAATGATGATCAGAGTCTTTGATACTGAATTTGGTGCCCAGGGTATGGAAAATATTGGTGAAATATGGTATTGTCTAGTCCCTTTCTTGATGTAGGGTGGTCCATCTTGTGTATTGGTCATTATAGCTTCAAATAGGGTAATATTTTTCTTTGATGGCATACCAGAAGGAATACCATGTAGGGTCCACCAAAAACATTTTCTATTCCTCTACGTCTCTTTTCTCAGAGGAAGTATCCCACTAGTCTTTAACATGGGGAATGACCTTGAGGAGTGAAAAAGTGACCTTTTCCCTATCAGAAAAATTATGGACCAAAAAATATCGTTTGAGCAGATTCAACCATTTATCTATAGAATCCACATCTATCAGTCCTTCAAATAATGGAATATAAAAATTTACCTGTACCTTGAAGGCGGTTGCATGGTTGTTTGATGAAGATGATTCTCCTATGGGAAGGCATCAAAGGATCTGCACGAAGTTTTCCATCATTTCAATCCTTTTTCATGCGAGGGATTCCTCAAGAAACATTTTAATAGGATCTCCTACTCCATCATATTTCTTTTCATCCCCCATGGGTTTTTGTTGGGCTCAGTGCGATCGATCTTGCAATGTCTCGATTGGTTTGAGTCCCAACTTCTTGTATCTAGATCTAGTTGGGGACAAGCACGAAGAAAAATAAATGAAGAGTAGACCCCTATGATACCGTTGATCTAGATTTAGGAGAGGAACAAAATAATTACTAGACTGAATACAATAAACACAAAGATATGAAGAATAACACAAATATCAGGGGATCAATATCTTCTATTGAATAATGAAATAGGATGAAACTCTAAAATTGTTGAACTAAAAACACTTGCTTGAATGGTGATAGCTATCTCTGAGAAGATATGTGGCTGCTATGCATATTCGTTGAGCATAATATATTACAATGAGACTCCAAAGGCCTATTACTCATGAATTCCAAAACCATAGACATCCAAAAACCTAACCCTAGAAGGTGAAACGCCAAAATTCATGTGGGACCTTATGGGTAAGTTGGCGTAAGTTGGTACCTCAACTTCCCAGGGTCATAACTTTTGCATATGACCTCTGTTTTAGGCACCTGATATCCCATTGGAAAGGTATTTTAGAGATATACACATTTCACTGTCAAATTGTGACTCCTACAATTTTATTGTGGTGATCCAAAAATATAACATTTAGGGCCCCAAAACGACCATGGAAGTACAACAAGATGTGCTGACATAAAAATGTACAAAATAAGCCATTTGGATTAGGAGAGAGGCCACCAATATCCACCTGGAGTATGTGTGGGGATTCATACATCCCGATAAGTGTAGAACCCATAATTACAAAGAATTATAGAAGAACGTGTTGAACAAAAATGGATAAGAGGAGCCAGTTGGAATAGGTGGGTGGCCACCAATATCCACTTGGATCAACAAAGGAACAAAATGATGGAAAAAATTGCATAGATCCTTCGACGGTTTCCCACAGAAGAAGCATATTCATCAAGCGTCCATGCAACCCCCTTCAAGGTACAAGTAAATTTTGATATTCCATTATTTGAAGGATTGATAGTTGTAGATGTTGTAGATAAATGGTTGAATCTACTTGAAGGGTATTTTTCGGTCCACAGTTTTTCCGATAGGGAAAATATTACTTTTCTACTCCTCAAGGTCGTCCCCCATGTTAAGGACTGGTGGGATACTTACTCTGAGCAAAGGGCCATAGAGGAATCTACAATATTTGTGGTTTTCCCTACATGGGATTCCTTCCTGGATGTCATTAAAGAATAATACTACCTCGTTAGAAGCTACAAGGACCAGTACACCAGATGGACCACCCTGCGTTAATAAGGGGACCAACCAATACTATCTTCCACCAATATTTTCCATACCCTATGCACCAAATTAGGTATCAAATATTCTGAGAGACATCTGGTGCTCAAATACCGTGGTTGTTTTCATAGATACATTCAAACAAAAATTTGGTTTTTGTACATCACCTCATTGGGTATGACTTATAGATATGTTGTGAAGATTGAGAAAAAATTTAAGCAGAAAAGGCGAGAGTTTGGATCTGACAACTCCTCAAAGTGAAAGTAGGTAAAAGGCAACCCCAACCCACATAGAAAGGTATAGAGAAAAGATGGCCACTCTCAGGGCAACCAGTCCAATCCACAGCACAAAGGGAAATGAAATGACGAATAAGGACACAAGAAAATGGTGTGATTACCATAAAATACCTTGGAACAACACTGAAGAATGTCACTCCAAGTAGTCACTCATGGATGTGCCGAAGGTGTCCGAGCATGAGGGTGATTCTGAATCTAAATCAAATAGGAAAGGAGGGAAGAAGATTATATATGTTGAACATAGTTCCATTGTTTCTACCACCAAAGTCCAACTAAATGAACCAGAAAAAATAGAGGAAGGGGAACACCTCTTTCAGTCACATATGTAGGTAAAGGGGGCTCTGCTTCATTTCATTGTCAATAGAATTAGTCAAAATAACTTGATCTCAACAGAGGTCATCATGTGATTGGACCTGCCAACGACACTACATCGATAACCCTACACCATCGAATGGATTCTCCAAGGAAGATATCTTTGTACAGCCAACAATGTTGTCTTCCCTACAACATCAAGCCTTTCAAACATGAGGTATTGTGTGATATTTCTCCCCTTGAAGTTTATGATGTTATTTTAGGGCAACCATATTTGTGGAAGATTCATGTTGTGTATGAGTCTAGAACTTGCAGTTTTATTATTCCTTTGGGTAGAAAATTGTACAGGATACCATAGGTAGCGATGCCTACCACTATTTATTTAATCTTTTCTAAGAAATACAGTAAGGTATTTTCACAGACTAATAAGTTCATATTCTTTGTGATCCATGCTCATAGTAAGAAGAAGTTTGTTGCCACATCCATGGTCTCTACACAAAGCCTCTCTTTGTAGCAGAATCAACTGTATGCAATCATGGAAGACTACAAAGACATCTTCTCCTTACCCACTAGGGTACTGACACATTGCCAAGTTAAGCATCCAATTGATCTAACCCCTGGTGCACCTCTACCTAATGGACCAGACTATCATTTCTCACTGATGGAAAATGACGAAATCAAGCGTCAGATCCAAGAGATTATTCAAAAGGGGAACATCATACCAAACTCATCCCCTTGTGGAAGCTCGATGGTACTGGTGCGAAAGAAGGATGGGACATGGAGACTCTGCATTGATTACTGAGAATTAAACAAAATCATAGTCAGGAACCGATACCCAATTCCCAGGATTAATGAAATTCCTAACAAAATCAAGGGGGGAAATTTCTTCAGAAATATTAACCTAAAGTCTGGCTACCACTAGGTTCCCATCAAACCAACTGATGTAGGGAAGACAACTTTAAAATCTAAAGAAGGTATCTTTGAATGGCTAGTCATGCCCTTTAGCTTAACAAATGAACTAACCGATTTCATGAGGTTGATGGATGATGTATTGAGACCCTTCACCAAATATTTTTTGGTGGTATATTTGGATGACATCCTCATCTTCAACAGAACTTGGGAGGAGCACATGCAGCATATTCAACAGGTTTTGAGCACTCTGCGATAGCACAAGCTATATGCCAACTTGGAAAAATGCTTCTTTGGCATGCATAAGGTCCAATACTTGGGTTACATTGTTGATGAGCATGGGGTACATGTAGATCTAGCTAAGATCCAAGTCATCCGTGACTGGTTATCCTTGACCACACTAATCGAGCTTCAGAGCTTCTTGGGACTGGCCAAATTCTAGCGACGGTTCGTGTTGGGATTCTCCCATATTGTATGGGCCCTCAACCAAGTGACCAAGGGAGGTGCCAGGGAAACTTTGGTGTGGGGGAATGAACAAAAATGAGCATTTGATGATCTAAAGCATCACTTATGCTCAAATCCAATACTCTCCTTGCTCGATTTGCAACAACTATTCAACATTGAGAGTGATGCATCTGACTATGTTGTAGGTGCATTTCTCACTCAACACGATCATCTAGTGGCATACCATAGTTAGAAAATCTCATATACTATCTAGAACTACCCCACCTATGACAAAGAAATGTATTCCATTGTACAATCATGTCATTAATGGAAACATTACATTCTGGGAAAGGAGATGATCATCTAAACTGATCACAAGCCTCTGCAATTCATACAGACATAGGGGAAATTGCAGAACGAGTGCCATCAGAAGTGGTCCACCTACCTGTAGTAGTTCCATGTCAGCATCAAGTATAAGACAGGGAGCACAAATCATTTCATTGACTACCTCAGTTGACCTCTCGTAGCTGCACTCACCAATTTTCTCCATTCCTATGGATATGAGGCATCTAAGTGGCCCCAACTTTACCAACGAGATCCGGACTTCACCACCACCTACATTCTCTTGGGTATAGGCATGAGTGTCAATGATTTTCACATTCAGGACATATTTTTATTCCATCTGCTCCATCTCTATGTTCCTGCAAATGAGCATGCAAAGTAGATTTGTGAAGCCCATTATAGTTGGATGGCAGGACATTTTGGCATGGAGAAAATTATGGTCATTCTACATAAACATTTTTATTTTCCAAAAATTCGTCAGGACGTCAACAAGTATATTATATCTTTCACTGCCTGTTCCATTTCCAATCCAACCATCAAGAAGGAAGACTTATACACACCTATTCCTACCCCCAAGAATCCTTGGGAATCTGTCTCGATGTATTACATGTTTGGATTTATATTCACTAATAAAGGAAATGATTGTGTATTTGTGGTCATTGATTAGTTTTCGAATATGGCCATCCTCACAACCTGCATGAAGAATGTGTCAGTGGAAGATAATTCCAAGATATTCTTCGAACGAGTGTGGGTCCATTTTGGGATACAACAGACCATCATCTCTAACCGGGATAGCAGGTTCCTCGACACATTTTCGTCGAGTCTCTTTTCACTATTGGAAACCAAGCTCACTAAATCCACTACTTTCCAACACCAAACAAACGTCCAAACATAAGTCATCAATCAGATGATTGTGTAAATCCTGTTCATTTACAACTCTAAGCATTCATGTAAATGGGATACGAGTCTCCCCTATTTTCATCACAATTACAACAGGGCTCTCGATATCTCCATCGACCATAGCCCATTTCAAGTGGGGTTAGTATTCCAACCCTTGGTTCCCATTGATGTTTCACTACCTCTTGCAACCACACAGAGAGATTCTTCCCATGTTCATTCTAAGACCAACAAAGACACCAGATTCATTGAGCTGATTCAACACATCTGCCAACAAGTCCATGATATTTTGTAGAAAGCTAATGATAAGTAGAAGCAACACCATGATCAACATAGGGTACCACGCCAGTTTCATGTTGGAGACAAAGTCTGGTTACATTTTTAGAAGGATCATCTTACAGGGCCCCATCAAAAGCTCTTCCCACTTCACTATGGGCCTTACACTATCACCAAGGATGTGGGTAGCAATGCTTTTGAGCTCAAAAATACACCCTTCCTTGGATTTCACCCAGTGTTCAATGTGGACCTCCTTAGGCCATATTTTCCACCATTATTGGACATCTCATAGATTGTATAATAGATGACACCAATAGATCTCAACCATGTCTTCATGGAACATGCATCCACTGATCAGAAAGTGAACACACATGTCAAGGGAACTCACCAATAGAGGATCCATCTTTATCGAGTTGTCCAGGAAGGGTAGCTCCTACACCAAGGAAACTAGTTCACACGAGGCCAAATTCACCTAATGGGGGAAATCAACGTAATGGAGACCATTTCTTTCTAAGGGGGGAGGACTAGTCCAGATGGATATTGGTGGCAACCCAACTATTCCAACCGGCTCCTATTGACAGTTTTTATTTTAGCACATTCTTCTGTACTTATTTTTAACTGTGGGTTCTACACTTTTGGGTTGTCTGAATCCCTACACATCTTCTAGGTGGATACTGGTGGCCTCCCACCCAATCCAACTATCATATTTTGTATGTTTTCATGTCAACACATTTTTTTATACTTCCAGGGCCATTTTGGGGCCCTAAACAATGTTTTTTGTCTTACCACAGTCAAAATGAAGATGGATTCAAAGATTAATAGTGTAATGTGTATTTATCTAAAATACCTTTCCAATGAGCTATCACGTGCCTAAAGCGGAGATTGTATGCAAAAGTTACGATCCTCGGAGCCTCATTTTAATCATTCTACTTAGACAGATGCAAGTAGTAGCGACATCTCTTCTCAGAGATAACTACCACCATTTGAGAAAGTGTTTTTGTTTTGTAGTTTTACAGTTTAATCCTATTTCATTTATTCAATAAAATATATTGTTCACTCGATATTTGTGTTGTTTTTCATATCTCTGTGTTTATTGTATTCAGTCTTTTAATCAGTTCATTCTACTCATAAATCCAGATCATATTGATAGTGGATTCTCAAATCATATGACTAGAGACAAAAACACATTTGTAACATTAAAGAAAGAAAAAGAGGGGTATGTCACATTTGGCAATGATAACTCAAGCAAAATTATAGGAAAAGGCATAGTCAATATTGGGATCAAAGATATTGTGGCATACAATGTCCCACTTGTTGAAAATATGAAGCATAATTTGCTAAGTGTGAGAAAAATTTGTTATCAGGGACACACACTTATATTCAATTAAAAACAATTTTAAATAAGGAAATAAGGATAAGGCAGACTAGTGGAAACATCGACAAGGACTCCAAACAACATATACACCTTTAATGAGATCGAAGAAAAAATATGTTGTTTGGGAAAATAAGATGAAAGTTGTCTTTTGCATAGGATAATAGGCCATATAAAATTTGAGAATATTTTCAATATCAACAAGAAGCAAGTTGTAAGAGAAATGCTAGAAATTACAAAGCCAACGAATACTATATGCAAGCACTGTCATCGTGGAAATAAATAAAAGTTTAATTCTAGAAGAATTAATACTCTACGAAAAAACCATTGAAGATCTTACTCACTAATTTATATGGGCCCACAAGAACAAAAGGATTGGATGTTTTACAATACTTAATGCTACTCATTTATGAATACACCAAAATGACCTGGGTTTTCTTCCTCAAGAAAAATTCAGAAGCTTTCGAATGTTTCAAGGTATTCAAGGAATTGGTTGAAAATCAAATGATTAATATAAGATAATGGAGGTGATTTTACTTCAAATAAATTCAGTGATTTTATGTGAAGAATAGGGAATAAAAGGACAATTCTCAATAACTAGAACACCTGGGAAAATTGTAGTTGCTGAAAGGAAAAATAAAACTGTACAAGAAATGGAAAAAAACCATGTTGAATGACTCCAAGCTTAGTGATATCCTTTGGGGTAGGTAGTGCATAAAACCATTCATATATTGAAAATAGGATTGATCATAATCAATATTCATAAGGCCCTATATGAGTTATGGAAAGGAATTCTATCCAATTTCAAGCACCTTAGAGTGTTTGGAAGAAAGTGTTACATAAAAAGGGAAGATAAGAATATTGGTAAATTTGAATCTTGGGTGGACGAAGGAATGTTTTTTGGGTACTCATAAAAAATAAAAGAATATAAATGATACAATCTAAGACTCAACAAGATAGTGGAAATCATCAATGTAAAATTTGATGAAACAGACTTTTTGAAGATAAGGAAGGAGACCAAAAATTCAAACATCTTTGAAGAACAGAAAAATGAAGAACTAAAGAAAGAATAATAGGACAAAGACGAAGAGAAGCAAGAATAGAAGAAACTATAAGTACAACAAGAAGAAAAAAACCAACAATATTTTCAGAGACCTTCTAGAGAACCCAACTATTGAGTTTAGAAGAATCATCCACGAGAACAAATTATTAGAGATAGAAGTGTCAGAGTAGAAACCAGAAGAAGAAGGAAAGAACAAACACCTAAACAAGGAAATTTTTCATTATTGTCCACAGTTGAAACAAGTAATTTTGGAGAATCCATAAATGATGAACATTAGATCAAGGCTATGGAAGAAGAACTAAATCAAATAGAGAAGAATGAGACATGGGTACTAGTTCCAAGACCAAAGGAAAAAAAATTATTGGGATAAAATGGCTCTTCAGAAACAAGCTAAAACAAGATAGACATGTAACTAGAAATAAATGAAGACTTTTGCGCAAATGATATGCTCAAGTTGAGGGAATAGATTTTGAAGAAACCTTTGATCTCATGGCCAGAATGGAAGTAATCACAATGTTATTGGCTTAATAATGCGCCAAAAGGATCAAAGTGTATCACATGGATGTAAAATCAACTTTTCTAAAGGGAGAATTAGAAGAAGAAGTTTACATAAAACAACCAAAAGGTTTTATACTATCAGAAAACGGAGACTATGTTTCTGGATTGAATAAATATATGTATGGACTTAGGAAAGGTTCGAGAGCTTGGTACCCAATATTGGATAGGTACTTACAAAAACAAGGATTTATAAGAGGAAATACATGTTCATTATTTTCTTTGGTTGTCATTGATGTCAACCCTTGAAGAAAGTTCGGTAGCAAATTTTAGTAGCACAAAGGTTTGGGTAATGTACCCAATTTTGTTTGATGTATAATGGTATGATTTTTAATATATTTGAAGGTAAAACTATTATATATGGATACTACATTCCATTCCATTTCTGGTTGTATGTGTAATGTCACATAACTCCTCACGGTTAGAGAGTTATGGCCATGTGAAGTTGGAGAACCCTCATGAGTCATCTAGAAGACCCAAAAGGTCAAAGTGGTTGCAAAGAAAAAAAAATTTAAATAATACTATTTTAGATGGATAGTACATGTCATGCCATTTTTGGTGGTATGTGGAACGCCACATAACTCCTCACGGTTAGAGAGTTATGGCCATGTGAAGTTGAAAAACCCTCATGAGTCATCTAGAAGCCCCAAAAGGTCAAAGCAGTCAAAGAGGTTACAAGGAAGAAATTATTTAAATAATAAAGTGAAGTGGTGAGTGTACTATAAGTCAAAGTGGGTAAAAAATAAATTGTTTAAATAATAAAGTTAGTGGATAAATTACTAAGTGGACAAGTGGTTAGAAGTGGGTTAGCCCTAAAATAAGGAAAGTGTTTTAAGATGGTTAGAAGGTAACCCCTTGAAAAAGATACATAAAAGTATAAATAAGAGGCAAGGGTGTATCATTTAATCACACTTGAGCATATTAAATATCTACAACTGACTGAGGTAACCAAAGGATATCTAAGGCAAATTTCAAAGGGAAGGTGAAGTAAAGAAGGCTGAAATTCAAGGGAGGATAAATTCTTTTGATGATGCTTTCTAAGGTATGTTAGTTACAGGTCATCTCACCATTTTCGCAATAACGTTTTTTCTAGACTGATTCAGACCATGAAATATGGAGGCTGTTGAGGAAATATATCCAAGAAGTTGTGATAAAAATTTCCACTTGTGGGTCATTGTATTCTTGGAGTTACACTTTGTGGAAAATAGGGTTTGTGGCTAGTCCTGAAACTAGTCGAAAACCGGTGTTTCGGGTAAAAAAGTCATAAATTCTTCATAACATATTCAAATTCAGTAAGAAAAACTATATTGGTTATAGTACAGTCTATAGTATTTTGTGTACCATTTTTAGATCCATACAACAAATATTCCATGCGAGACACACTCTACAAGTTCGCTCTCTAGAATAAGCCATAATTCAACAAGGTATGCCATTTTTGCTATAACTCCTTTTATGATTACATTCATTAAAGATATTCATTCATTACATGTACATAGTTATGATTATTTCAAGTTAGTGTTGTTGACTAATCCAAAATTAGTCATGTGAGACTAAAATAAAGTTTGATGAAAATGCAAGTATCTTTTTGTTAAAGTTAAGGATGTTTTGCAGTTGTGTGATCATATACACCAGGTCTATTACATAGTTACAAATCATATCTGGATGATGAAATTCATGAGGGATTTTGGTTAAGGTACATCGTTGAGACAAGTAGTTGATGAGTTGGCACATACATGAGGTGTATAGTTGATGATGTTGGTACATCTTGATGAGTCACAGTTTATGTGTATTTGATGCATGATTGGTACATATTTTGTGCATTTTTTATGCACTCGTTGATGGTATAGTTTGAGGTACAAGTTGGTGTATGGTTGATGCACTTTTTTATGGTACAGACTGATTATAGGTTGTTTGGTGCAGGTTGATTGGTACAAGTTGATTGGTACAGGTTTACAACAGTATATCTCACAGTGATTGTGTGATAGTGGTTATATCATTCTACCTATATTTCAGGGTGGTTGGACGCGGCAAGTGCATGTGGTTGTAGCCACCCTCTGGTTATAGCCAAAGAACATAGGGGGTTGTAGCCATAGAATTGGGGAGTTGGAGCTTCCCTCGGGTTGTAGCCTGAGAAACTAGGGGGTTGGAGACTCCTTCCAGTTGCAGCTGGAAAAAAAAGGAATTTGGTGCTTCCAATGAATTTAATTCTTAAAGACATATAATAAAAAGCATTATGTGGTTTTCTCCTACTTTGGGTTTCCACTGAAAAACACTGGTGGACTGTGTATGTGTATGATTTCTCATTTTTTCATTGTTTATTTACTCTGCAACTATTGGATGATAATGCTACATTGATATAACACTTTCATTTTATGGTTAAAAAGGATTAAATTTCTCTATTTATGATTCACCCCCCCCATCTTATTAATCCAACAATTGGTTTCATAGAAGGTTCCTTCAGGAAACACTTTAACCACTGGGAGGAGATCATGGATTATTTTGAGAATGGAGTACCACTGTTTAATGGTTATAATGGTTTAAAGTATGATCTATGGAGTGGAAGGATGAAAGTATTTTTATAGGTACAAGGGTATTATATTTGGCTATCATTTGCTACATGATATGATAGTTCAAAAAGGGAAAAGACTGCAACCAAGAAGGAATTGAAGAAGAACAAAAAAATAATTGTGGATTTCATCTGGGATGGAATAACTACTCCGGTAAGAGAGACGGTTGGTAAAATTTCATCAACCAAAGAACTTTGGCATAAGTTATATGATACATATTCTTCACCCATTGTAGATTCATAAAATTTCAAAGAAGATGCAGGTACAGATCAAGAAGAAATATGTTCACCATGTAAAATAGATTCAGAAGATGAAGAGTACATAATCAATAGAGATTTGTTTTTTTTCTTTAATTGTGAAAAACACAGACATATTGAAATAGAATGCCATGAAGGAAATGAGACAGAAAAAATAATTGGAAAATAAGAAAATTATGAAGGAGAATTGATCAGTTCTTTAGATGAACTAAGAAAAGAAAGAGAAGAGAAGAAGTCACTCAAGAAAGAATTGATGAAACAAAAGGAAAGTGCTCACATTTTTTAAGAAGTCGAGCAAGTCATCAAGAACTTAAGAACTTGGCTAGAAGATGTTGATACTGAGAGAGGGGTGAATCAGTATCCAGTACAATTTAAAAACCTTTTTCAACTTATACTTAAACCATTCAAGTATATCTAATGAGCAATGAGCAATAGTATAAGAGTTACACCAATACACTACAATACACCATGCACAATATATGAGAAATAATCAATAGTTTTTATTTAAGGGAAGTAATGACTTCCAAAGGTAGCTACAACTTCCAAATGTAAAGTGAGGGATAAACCTCCAAGAGGAAGATACAATCCTCCAATATCAAGAGATATTTGAACTCTCTA
>JZKD02S0710719.1:210154-228444 GCA_000966675.3 Picea glauca | reverse complement strand
ATCACATCATAATCAAATATAATAGGTCTAATGTCAAAAAGGGTCCAGATCACTTGCGAGCAAGTGTCCTCAAATAATAAGTGGTCTCAGTGCGCCAGAGCGGGATGTTACAATGTGATTGGAACAATGTGGGTTTTCATAAATAAATTGAATGAACATGGATAGGTTACAAGGAAAAAAGCTAGATGGGTATGTAAAGGATACACATAGGTTGAAGGAATCGAATTTGAAGAGACATTTGCCCCATTTTCTAGAATGGAAGAAATCCTATTGATTTTAGCTTATGCATGCTCCAAGAATATTAAAGCGTATCATATGGAAGTGAAATCATCTTTTCTGAATGGGGAACTTGAAGAAGAAGTCTACATCAAACAAATAAAAGGTTTTCATTTGTGAGAGAACGAAAAATCATGTGTGTAAATTGAAGAAGGCCCTGTATGATCTAAAATGGGATCCTAGAGCATGGTACTCTAGACTAAATAAATATCTACAACAAGAAGGTTTTAGAAAAGGAGGTATAGACAACAACCTCTACATTAAGGTATCTCAAGATACTATTTTATTAATTGAAGTTTATGTTGATGATATTATTTTTGGAAGTAACGATGACAAGTTAAGAAAAAAATTTGCAAAGGATATGCATAATGAATTTGAAATATCATTACTTGGAGAACTATCCTTCTTTCTAGGTCTCCAGATATGTCAAAGAAACCAAGTATTTTTTATTTCTCAAACTAATTATATTAGAGAAATGCTAAAGAGGTTCAGAATGGAAGATTGCAAACCAGTTACCACTCCTATGAAAACTAGTTCCAAGTTGAGCAAAGATGATGATTCAAAGTATACAGACCAGAGGCAATACAGGTCAATGATTGGTAGCTTACTATATGTGACAACATCCAAACTAGTTGTAATGTAGAAAGTTGGACAGGTGTCACGATTTCAAGAAACACCAAAGAAATCACACGTATTAGAAGTGAAGAGGATTTTCAAATATCTCAGAGGAACAAAAGAGTTTGGATTTTGGTATCCAAAAGGAAAGGATCTATCACTTATTTCCTACACAGATGCAGATTGGGTAGGTTGCATTGATGATCGATGAAGCACCAGTGGATCAATGTTCAATTGGGGTGAGTGTTTATTATACTGGATAAGAAAGAAACAATCATCAATATCTTTATCTACAACCAAAGCAAAGTATATTGCAGCAACATGATGTTGTACTCAGGTTCTATGGATGAAAAAAACTTTGACAGATATATAGGTTGAGTATGATGAGTCCATTCCAATCTATTGTGATAATACAAGTGTCATTAGTATCTTAAAGAACCATGTGATGCAGTCCAAGATGAAGCACATTCCAATAACGTATCACTTTCTATGGGAACAGGTTGCAGAGAAGAACATCAGAGTTGAATATGTGGTCACAAAATAACAAGTGGCAGACATATTTACAAAACCAGTTCCAAGGGAAGCCTTTGAGTATCTTCGCCAAAGACTCAGAGTATTTTCTACTCCAAAATGAATGATTTTGAATGATTATCTTATATGTCTTAGATTTAAAAAAGGAAGCACCATAAATAGGACATTTCAAGTTGGGAGATAAGTTTCAAGAAGAGTTTAGTCAAAGGGGGAGAGCAGCCTCGGATGGAAAAATACCTTTTCCATTGATGACAAAGGGGGAGAGATTTATCAGATGCAAAGGTAAATGCTTGGAGAAAGAGCACATAGGCATGGTTAGAGGGGGAGCATGAGTGTTATGACTTCATTATTGCATTAGAGTGTTTCCATAAATACCAAAGGGGGATATTGTTTATTATTTGGGTCGGTTTTCATTGATGTCAACCCTTGAACGATACTGAATTATAGTAGCACAAAGGTTTGGGTAATGGACCCAAGTTTGTTTGATGTATAATGGTATTAGTTTTAATATATTTGGAGGTAATACTATTTTATATGGATAGTACATGTCATGTCATTTCTGGTGGTATGTGGAACGTCACATAACTCCTCACGGTTAGAGAGTTATGGTCATGTGAAGTTGGAGAACCCTCATGAGTCATATAGAAGACCCAAAAGGTAAAATTAGTCAAAGTGGTTGCAAATAAGAACTTATTTAAATAGGAATATTCTATATGGATAGTACATTTCATTCCATTTTTGGTGGTATGTGGAACGTCACATAACTCCTCACGGTTAGAGAGTTATGTCCATGCGAAGCTGGATAACCCTCATGAGTCATCTAGAAGCCCCAAAAGGTCAAAGTAGTCAAAGTGGTTGCAAAGAAGAAATTATTTAAATAATAAAGTGAAGTGATGAATGTACTATAAGTCAAAGTGGATTCAAAATAAATTATTTAAATAATAAAGTTAATGGAGAAATTACTAAGTGGACAAGTGGTTAGAAGTGGGTTAGACCTAAAATAAGGAAAGTGGTTTAAGATGGTTAGAAGGTAACCCCTTGAGGAAGCTACATAAAAGTATAAATAAGAGGCAAGGGTAACTCATTTAATCACACTTGAGAATATTGAATATCTACAAGTGACTGAGGTAACCAAAGGATATCTAAGGTGAATTTCAAAGGGAAGGTGAAGTAAAGAAGGTCGAAATTCAAGGGAGGATAAATTCTTTTGATGATGCTTTCTAAGGTATGCTATTACAGGACATCTCACCATTTTCACAATAAAAAAATTTCTAGAATGATTCAGACCGAAAAATATCGATGCCGTTGAGGAAACATATCCAAGTAATTTTGTTAAAAATTTCAGTTTGTGGGTCATTGTATTCTTGGAGTTACACTCCATGGAAAATAGGGTTTGTGGATAGTCTTGAAACTAGTTTAAAACAGGGGTTTTGGGTAAAAATGTCATAACTTATTCATAACAAATCCAAATTCAGTAAGACCAAATGTACTGGTTAGAGTACAATCTATATTTTTTTTTGTACCATTTTCAGATCCATAAACAAATATTCCATATGGAGAACACTCTACAAGTTCGCTCTCTAGAATAAGACAGAATTCAACAAGCTATACCATTTTTCCTATAACTCCTTTTATGAGAGGTTATAAGTAGTGAAACCTGGGGGAATTGCATAAAATAAATTGAATAACATTTTGTACTATTTTCATATCTCCATTCATTACAGGTACTTAGTTATGATTATTTCAAGTTAGTGTTGTTGACTAATCCAAAATTATTCAGGTGAGACTAAAGTAAAGTTTGATGAAAATTCTAGTCTCTTATTGTTAAAGTTAAGGAAGGTTTGCAGGTATGTGATCATATACACCAGGTCTATTACAGAGTTACAAATCAGATTTGGATGATGAATTTGATGAGGGATTTTGGTTAAGGTACATGTTGGGTACATGGTTGAGACAAGTAGTTGATGAGTTGGCACATACCTAAGGTGTATAGTTGATGATGTTGGTACATATTGATGAGTCATATTTTATGTGTATTTGATGCATTATTGGTACATATTTGATGCATGGTTGATGCACTCATTGATGGTACAGGTCGAGGTACAGGTTGGTGCATGTTTGATGCACTTGTTTATGGTACAAGTTGATTACAGGTTGTTTGGTGCGGTTTGATTGGTACAGGTTTACAACAGTATATCTCACAGTGATTGTGTGATAGTGGTTCCATCATTCTACTTATATTTCAGGGTGATTGGACGGGTCAAGGACAAGTGGTTGTAGCTAGAGATCAAGGGGTTGTATCCTCCTTCTGGTTGTAGCCAAAGAATTGAGGAGTTGGAGCTTCCCTCATGTTGTAGCCTGAGAAACTAGGGGGTTGGAGCCTCCTTCCAGTTGTAGATGGAAAGAAAAGGAATTTTGTGCTTCCAGTGAATGTAATTGTTAAAGAAATATAAGAAAAATCATTTCTTTGTTTTCTTCTGCTTTGGGTTTCCACGTAAAAACACCATTGTACTATGTATGTGTATGATTGCTCATTTGTTTATTTTTTATTTACTCTGCAACTATTGGATGATAATTCTACATTGATATAACACTTGCATTTTATGGTTAAAAAGGATTAAATTGATCTATTGCTAATTCACCCCCCTCTCAGTAATCCAACAATACAGATAATAACCTCTACATAAAAGTGGATCAAGGAAGTATAATTATTATTGAAGTGTATGTTGATGACATCATCTTTGGAAGTTATGATGATATATTGATTCAAACCTTTCCCAAGGATATGCATAATGAATTTTAAATGTCCCTACTTGGGGAGTTTAATTTTCTCTTGGGACTCTAGATATCTCAACTAGATGAAAGAATTTTCATTTCCCAAACCAGGTACATCAAGGAAATGTTAAAGAAGTTCAAAATAGAATACTGAAAACCTATGAGTACTCCTATGGTTACTGGTTGCAAGTTGATGAAAGATGATGAATATAAATAAATGGATCATAGAATTTATATATCAATCATTGATAGTCTAATCTATGTGAAAGATTCAAGACCATATGTAATGCATTCATTTAGAAAGGTCACAATATTTCAAGCGACACTGAAGGAAAACCATGTTCTAGCAGTGAAAATGATCTTCAGATATATTAAATGAACAACATATTTTGGGCTATGGTATCTGAAAGGAAATAAGTTAACTATGGTTTCCTACACATATGCAGATTGGGAAAGAAGTATTGATGGAAAAATAAGTACAAGTTGAGAAAATTTCTAGTTAGGTGACTTCTGAGTGTCCTGGTTGAGAAAGAATAAGTTTTTAGTATATTTATATGCAACATAAGTAGAATATATCGCAAAAACAACATGTTGTACTCAGATTATATGGATTAAGTAGACCCTGCAATACATAAAAGTGAGATATGATGAGCCTATTTTTATACTCTATGGAAACATCGGTGATATAAACATCCCCAAGAATCTAGTGATGCATTCCAAGACCAAACATATTCCTATTATTTTCCACTTTCTATGGGAACAAGTCACATAAATGAATATCAAGTTGGCATACATTGGGACAAAAGAACAATTGCAAACATATTCACAAAGCCTCTTCCTAGGGATACCATTGAGTATCTTCGACAAAATATGGGAGTAATTTCTCCTCCAATTTGATTTCCATAATCTTCTACAAGAACAAAAATGGGAATAATTTCAAGGGGGGTTACCCTTTTCCATTGATGCAAAAGGGGAAGAGAAAAGTAATAAAATTAGAAGCATGAAGATAGGGGAAGTTAGCATGAAGACAAGAGGATGACATAATCATTAGGATCCAATCACGAAGATAGGGGGAGCATGGTTGTTTTACTAAGTTTTCATCAATGTGAAAGGGTGATGTTTTTGGAAAATTGGTTGTCAAGGATGTCAACCTTAGAATAATCCCTAAAGAAAATCCTAGAAGCCCCTAAAAGTGACGATGATGTGTCCACTTGAAGAATATTTTAAGAACCGTGAAGGAGCATTGAAATAAGTGTATATAAATCTAAAGTTTTCCCCTTATGACATATCTTTTAAGCATGTCCCTCATGTGATGAGATAACATGCGTTTGTTTCCACAACACACTTTGAGTTGAACACAAATGGAGCCTTGAAGGAGCCTTGAAGACCCCCCTAAGACTAAGATAACAATCCCCTAAATCCAAGTTAAGAATCCCATAAATTCAAGAGAAGAATACCATAAATCCAAGTGAACAAGATGTTAAAGAAAAGAGAAGAATCCCCTAAAGTAAAGTTAATAAACTCATAATGGTGTCCATCCTTATGGAAGAGGTTTGACCCAAAAGTTGTGACCCTTGGTTGCACCCGCTCATGTGGAGAAGACTTATATAAATAATAGGATCCTCATTTGGAATTTGGATCACACCAATTGACTTGGCCAAGGAATAGTAGCGAATTTAATGCTAGAGGAGAGAATTTCCCAGGGAAGATAAAGTGAACAAGAGAGAAATTCATAGGGAAGATAAAGTCTTATGATGATTTGTCTAAGGATTTTCATTGAAGGTCATGTTGGCATTTTTTATATAATTCATTTTCTAGAATAATTGAGATAGAAAAACTTGGATTTGTTTCAGAAGAGATAGTAAATAATATTGGGTATGAATTTTAGGTCTTTAATCATTATAGGTTTGGAGTTATACTCAATGGAAGTTGAGGTTTTTAAAACTAGGGTTTTCTTCTTCAAAATGAGTCATCTTTCCATTTTTGCTAAAACTTTTTTTCAGGGATGATTCGAGGAGAGAAACATGGAAACATTTCGTAGAATATATCAACGAATATTGGATATAAGTCTCATATCCTTATTCATTATAGGTAGGGAGTTATACTTGTTGGAAGTTAGGGTTTGTGACTAATCCATAAAGTAGTCCCAAACAAGTGTTCAACATAAAACAGTTATATATGAAGATTGGTAGGTAAAAATTGAATTCCTCTTGTTGCATTATAAGGAGAATAAATCCTAATATCTTAGGTCCATTTTTTAGAATCAGAAATAGAAAATTGAGCCCATGGCGAATCTTACAAGTTTGTAGATTTGAGGTACAGTTCTAAGCAGTTTTGTATGTAGATTTAATAAGTGATCTTGGGATTGTGTTTGAATTTTGATTTGGTCATATATAATAATATCAAATATTAAATTGGTATTGTATTATCCTTCTAGTAGGTGCTTGAAAACACAAGGAGTGGGTGCTTCCTTCAAGTTCGTGCTTGTAAAATCTTGAAACTGCTTATGGAAATTTTTCGTGGTTTTCTACTAGTTGAGTTTCCACGTTAAAATATGTGAGAAATGTGTATGTGTTTATGGGATGATGAATTACATGATTAATGGTTAATTTTAATGTTGTGATTTAAGGTTAAAATTGTTGAAATAACTATATATTGAGTCACCCCCCCTCCCTCTCAATATTATTGAATATTATAACATACAAAAGAAGACACAACTAACAATTCCAATTGGAAAAAATTGTCTTGGTATTACACAATAAGAAAAAATTAACAATTCCAATTGGACAAATTTTTCTTGGTATTACACAAGAATACACAACTAACAACTCCAATTCCAATTGGACAAATTTGTCTTGGTATTACAAAAGAAGACACAACTAAAAATAACAATTCCAATTGGAAAAATTTGTCTTGGTATTACAAAAGAAGATCCAACTAACAATTCCAATTCAAATTGGACAAATTTGTCTTCCAATTCTTCCCGCAATTTTCTTCCAATATCACAAAATTTTATATGAATTAAACAAAAAGACATAAATAACAAACACCTCTATGTTCTTCCCATTTTTCGTGCAGATGTCGGGCTTGATTGATTTTTTGAGATAGATGAGGTTGATGGTTTTTCTTGGCACATATAACTTCCCAGTAGGAATGTGTGTGTGTTCTTAGAAAGTGTGCACACTAAAGTGTGTGTGTGTTCCTATTGGGAAGGGATGAGCACCAATACTAATATTCTTTCAAGTCACAAGAGTGTGTGTGCACTCTTAATGCAACAGATATAAAATTTATTTTAGGCCAAACAACTTTATGAATAAATATGTATAGGTGTTTTGGGACAACTAGGACCTAAGGGATTAAGATTGAAAGTGTTTTGAAGAATAGAGTACTGAGACAAAGGTAGAAGGGTTGTGGGGCCTTCAACCAGAGGTATAGGTATATTTCACTTAGGGATTGGATGTGGAGGGAATTAAGGTTCAATTATAAGTTATTCCCTAGATCAGATGTAGCTAGGGGGGTCCAAATCATGGTCTAGGTCATGGTCATGGTCATGGTATAGGTCTAGGTCATCCTCTAGGTCTAGCTCTAGGTCTATGTCATGGTCTATATCAAGGTTATTGTATAGGTCTAGTTCATGGTATAGGTAATTTTCTATTGTTTAGGTCTAGGTCTTTCCATGCCTTGCCATGTCTAGGTCTTGCTATGTCTAGGTATAGGTCTAGGTCTTGACATTTCAAGATCAAGGTCATTTCTTTCCTTGTGATGTACCAAAGTTTCTATAGTGTGTGAGAATTTGTTTTGAACACACAACCTCCCAATTCCATTCTCTTATCATCTCTTTCAGACAAGAAATCGGGCACCCCTCAAATTTATTTTACTGAAACCCTCACACTCTCTCCTTCATGCAGATCGCTAAGCCCAATATCTCATCACACTCTTATGCATTATCTTTTCTAGTCCCTCCTCGGATCAATTTGACCCTTTGAGCCTCATTTCAAAAATTTCCTTCCTCCGATACCAATACATAGCATACTGGAAAACACACACTTTATTCCACCTTTTTGGATGCAGGCCTAGCTATAAAGAAAGGTTATTTTTGGAGGAAAAGAATGAAGAAGCCAGTTGAAAGGAAAAGAAGCACGTGCAAGAGAAGCAGGTGAAGCGTGCATGCAAGGAAGACCTAACGACACTAGGGTTAGGGTTTTTGTAATACATTTTAATGGATAGTGAGCCAAGGATATAAATAAGTAGTACTTAGGCCATGGAAAGAGAGAGAGAGAAGACGAGAGGAGACAAAGAGGAAGATAATTGTAAGGACTGTATGAGTCATTAAGATAGTAAGCTAGATAAGAAGTGAGAGACTCGATCCTAAGGGTTAGATCGCAGGCTAAGGATCCTAGTGAGATCTAGTCAAGCTCACGGGGATCGAGGAGCATGTGGGAGAGAGGAGGAACTAAGACTGTAACCACACCTGACATGATATCTTTCTAAACTATAATAAAAGATAGAGAGCCAAATATTTGTGGACGTATCCCAGGAGGGGGTGAGCCACAGTAATATTGTGTTATGTGAATGAATGAATGCATATTTATGTCTGATTAGTTGATGAATGTTAGATGAATGAAGTAACTAAGTAGATATGGTATTCCACTTGCATGCATAGAATGAATGTTATAACTAGATGTTAGATGGACTGAATAAGTTTACGATGCACAACCACAAATCTTGCTCAGTCTCAGGTTGTAAACACTTGAGTATTGTAGCCACCCATAGAGCTATCTCAGGTGAGACTGCGGAGTACACTATGTGTTCTGCGTTGCCTTCTAGATTACCATAGGGGACAATAGTTTTACAAGGATTTTGTTGGAAAGATTACTAAATATGAACCAGGGTCAATAGGTGAACATAAAAGTAGATAACATAGAACCAACAAATGGTTTCGTTGTTAGTTGTGTGGAAGGAAATGGGATTGAGTATATGAGATTTGTGGGGGACACATTAGAAGAATGTTAAACCAGATCAAAAGATTTTGAGGAGAACGAGAAGATGAAAGGAGGTGTTGAGACCATGGAATCCCATGAAGGCAGAGATAGAGATTTGGTTGAAGAAAAATGAGCTAGAGTTTGTGCAGAAAGATAACAGAAACCCAAAGTTGACACCATGAAAATATCTAGACAAGTACGTATTCACTGACTTGCATGAAGTATATTTTGTGATTTCCCACACATATTGTAGAAGTGGATAAAAAGATTGAAAGACAACCATCCTACAAATCGGATTAGACAGCTAGAGTGGAATCTTGAAGAGATCGTGCAACTACAATGAGTTGATGATAATTTTACGTGCGCGATACATTTCTAGCTAGAAAATATTGTTGTTGGATTCATCATAGAGTTTGCAGTAGATACAACGAAGTCCTACAATGAAACTGAAAAAAAGTTCTTGAAGGGACCTCAAGGTAGGTACATTAAATCATTATATACTTCCATTAAGATATTACTATAAAACAAAGGTGTAATGACGATGGATTCAGACATAAAAACTTCCCTGTGTGCAAGGGGGATGGGGGGAAGCACTGATAGGAGAAGAGAAGATAGAAGGAGAAGGGGATAAAGGAAAGAATGAGGAAGCCTTGGACCCAATTATGATGGATGAATACAAGATCAATAGGATCATGGCAACAGCTAGAAAGACACATAGTGGAGTACCCTACCAGTATAAGGTAAACACCAAAAAGACAGTTGTAGCCATGAGGGAAGGCTTGGAAAGTGATGAAGAGGAGGTAGAGGATCTTCGGGATGTGGATCATATTGAGGAAATCTCATGGGAAAGATATGAGAGGAAGATGAGAGGTCTAAAAGAGGAAATATAATTCAACACTCCTATCCATATCAGTGTCAGTGTGGAACCCATAAACCCATGCGACTAACACACCAAGAAGAAAACCACCATTTAGACAACCAAATTTTGGGAGAAGGAAGACAACAGGAAGTACATCCACATAAGGAATGACAACTAGGGGATCCAATTTAGAAAGTAGTATTCAAGTATGTACACCACGCGGAGGTAGTAGTTCAACATTCAGAATGGCAGGACATGATCCAACCATCAGGTTACTAGAATTCAAAGGAGAAGCATCCGAGGACCCAGAGAAGAACCTTTTTATCTATGATAATATTTCGGAAGAAAAAAAGATCACGAACAAGGACACTAAAATGGCACAGTTATCTATTAGATTAAGAGATCATGCACTGGATTGGTATATGATTTTAGCTGCAAACAATCCGCCAGGGAGAACCAAAAAAATTATAGATATCAAAAAGTTGTTGATAAATGAGTTCCAGAAGCCTAGTTCAGAGGATCAATACATGAACGAGATGATAGAGATTAGACAGAAGCCAAGAGAATATGTATCGGATGTTGACTGAAGATTCAAATGATTAAAGGGGAAGCTAAAATATGTCATGACAAAAATGAAACATAGGCATATCTTTGTCAATTCAATGCTACCAGACATGAAGTATCTGTTGCAACAAAAGATGTTTCAAACGCATAAAGAGGCCTTACAAGAATCTCTACAACTGGAAGAGAACCAATATCAAAAGAGAGACCCAACCATAGAGGAGATGAAGGAGGATCTGAAGAACTTAACGTTCCAGCTCAACCAGAACAAGAACAAGGAAAAACGAGAACTTGTATGCTATACCACATGTAGGACAAAAGGACACCATAAAAATGAATTTCCAATAGTCATGAAATAAATGGAAGTGGGAATGCCAAATCCATTACCAGCAGGAGGACTATGGTGTGATATCTATAAGAAATAAGTTTATGATCCATACCACTTCCCAATGATGTAGAAGTACTAGATAGTACTGAAAATCTCATATTGCAACTTTTGTAAGTCATTAGGCCACGATGACAAAGATTGCAGAACCATGGACTTGATGAGGGAAATAACATCAGATGCATACAAGTTGCAGACAAAAATGATGATCAGACATGCCACACCTCAGTTTAACCCAGTACCATCCCCGTATAACATTGTTCAACAAAAGTATAACAATTAGCAACAACAATATAACACTACCCAACCACAATATAATATCGTGCAACCACATTATAATACAACGTAGTATAACCAAGCGCCTCAGTATAATGCACCGCGAGGGGATTGAGTTAGATATAGAGGGGGAGGTAGACAAAGAGGAGGATTTGGAAGAGGTAGGGGACCAGTGGTATATCAAAAATGTCAACAACCAAGACACTATGCAAGAGAATTCCCACTTCCACCAATGACTTGTATGTATTTTTGTGCATCAAATCATGACATGAAAGAATGTCTGATATTATTAGGGAAGATCCAGTAAAATAGGAATCAACACAATCATAACGTTCATTGGATTTCAGCAGAAGAAAGGGATGAAGGGAGAAACATCAACATAGTTACATGGGAAGGAGATAAAACAAGAAATGATGCACTAATACAAGAGTCAGTACAACACCAATGGGTGAAGAAGAATGTTGAACCGAAGAAGCAGTTTGATGTGCAGAATGAGAAGGAGATATTCAAGCAAACCAGACAAGAATTCTTTCTGAAACTAGAAATTGCATTGACATCAACCGTGCAACATAATAAGGAAGTACCAGAGTATGATATTCCTCCATCGTTGGATCACACCAAGGAAACACAACCCATGGGACAAGTAAGTACCATTAAGGGTTTTTTGCAATCCCTTGTTAGACTACTAAATGATCCATCCTCTGTTAAAGTATTACAAAATATGCTAGAAATGTGTAGTGTAGAAGCATAAGGAAATTTAGAACAAAAAATAGTCAATCACCTAAATACAAGGAGGAGAACAAGTAGGTAATTTAGGTTGAATGCCAACATTGGATATTTTAACATGGGAGATATCATATTGGATTTAGGATCCAAAGTTACTGTATTACCCAAGAAGACATGGAAATGTATGGGAGAACCCACATTAGGATATTCACATGTTTAATTGAAACTAGCAAATCAACACAAAGTTCTACTAATTGGAATACTAAAAGGAGTAACAATATACATAGATGGAGTATGGACTAAATTCAATTTCAAAGTAATCGATATAGTGGATGGCACAACACCTTATCTGGCATTACTGGGTTTGGAATTGGTGTTTGATAAACGGGCCATAATCAACCTAAAGACGTGGAAGATGACCTTCGAGTCAGGGGAATACATAGTCATTGCGCCATTGCACCCATCCGAAGAGGAAATATTTGTAGAACCTACTTTCTTGGACCTCGAGGAAAGTAACCAGTTGTACAGAACAACTGTACAAGATGAGGATTATGTGAACCAAGCTGCAGATGGGGTACTTAGTTGGAGAAGCATCACCTCATGTGCATAAGGCTCAGATACAAGATTAGAAAATTGGCTGCAGAGGTTACACGAAGTCTCCAAAAGAAGATGTGAAAGAATAGACCATGCACTAAAATGGGTAGCTACGTATATAAGGGAACCACCTAGCTTCCATAGGGTGAATGACATAGAATAATTCTTAACACAGTACAAAGATGAAGTATTAGAAAATCAGATGCTCTTAGCCCTAGATATAGCACTCTGTTGGATCATGTTGTCATTGATGCCACAAGTTTGATTATTTGGGAGATTGTTTGATCATATGCCATTGATGTAAATGGTTTGGTTTGATTGATGTCATTGATTGATGTCAAGTAATTGATTTATATGATGCCCTTGATGAGAATGATATATGTCCAAGTGGAAACCAATTGATAAAGATGGATCATTGATATGATGCACTTGATGAGAATGATATATGTCCAAGTGGAAACCGATTGATAAAGATGGATCATTGATATGATGCATTGATGAAGATAGATCAATGAAGTTGTTGGTGAAACTATCCTAGATGGATAGTGCTTGTCATGCTATTTCCAGTGGTATGTGGAATGTCACATAACTCCTCACGGTTTGAGAGTTATGGCCTTATGAAGTTGGAGGACCCCCATATGATGGATTGAAGCCCCAAAAGGTCAAAGAAGTAAAAGTGCTTGAAAAGAAGAAATCATTGTTTAAATGAGAAAGTAAAGTGACAAAATCAAGATGGATTATTAAATGATAAAGTAAAGTGACAAAGTCAAGAAGGAATATTTAAATATTAGAGAAATTTCTATTCATGGAAAGTGGTTAACCCTAAAATAAGGAAAATAGGTTATGTGACCTAGAAATGGGTTAAGTAATCTAAAAATGGGTTAAGTGACCTAGAAGATGAAAGTATAAATAAGAATCTAGGATCTATTGTAAAATGTACATTTGGTGAGAATCCGTGTGGATCAATGGAGAGCTTCTTGTGAATATCTTTTGGAGTATTGATGGAGAGCTTCTTGTGAGAGAATCTTATTGGTGTGGATCCCTTGAGCATGATTGAAGATCTATTCTGAGGAAGAGAGCGAGAGGAGGATCTCATGGACACATCAAAGTTTTGGAAATTTCAGAGATCTTGACGACAAAAGTCTCAGATTCATAGAAAACCCTATTTTCTAATGCCCACGTGGGTTGTTTATGTATAGGGTGCATGTACACGCGGGCTAGCTGTGAATAGGGTGAGTGTACATGTGGGATGACTGTGTATAGGGAGCATGGACTAAATAACCTCATGGATATTTGTGTTTGAGCTAGTTCCAAGCTCTTAGATGATGAGGCATGTTCTAGACCTACATTCTATGGCCTCAGATCTATCACTAAGACACTGGTATGGTTACATTATTGTCTTGACAGATACTATTGTTTGATATGTTGTGAATTCTTAGGGCATTCTTGGTATGGCTTCTATGATGTGGCTCAACTTGGTTGATGGAGTGAGGAGAACTCTTTTGATTCAGTAGTGACATGATTTCTATGGTATACTAGTTATTTATACATGATTGAGATAGCACTCATATTGATATATTGTGGAGCATGAGAAAGCTATTGGAGAGATTGGATGTGTTGTGACTGGTTGTGGGTCATTTTGGATAGTGGAAGACAAAAGAGAAAGTGATTGCAGGTTGTAGAGGATCTGAGCATGTGAAGAAAAGCAAAACCCTAGTTTCTCAGAAGCATACACTTGTTTCATTATACACTGGTCGCGTTCACATGTGAGTTGTAGTGAGCCAAGGAGTGTACACACGTGGGCTGCACTACTGATAGGTCACGTACCTACTGACAAATTGATATTTGTTGATGATTATTGACTCATCTCAGTTGGTGCTAAGAATGTAAGCTGAGTCTTGCATATAGAGCTGGTGCTCTGGTAGAGTTGTACTCTATTTAGTTGTTGATGATAAACCCCAAGGATTGTAGTCCGTAATAAAAAGAAAATTGTGCATACATCTTATGTTCTTTGTTTCCATTGTGATGATGACTTGTTGATGATATATTGTTGATATATGTTGTTGATATGTGCCTACATCTAACTGGTTATAAATGAAAACAATGGGTAATGAATAAATGTTGAATGTTAATTGATGAGTTTTTGTGCAAGAGGGAAGCTTTGGGAAAAAGAGCCCCACACTCATTCACCCCCCCTCTAAGTGTGGTAGTGTTGACGGGAGAAATTGACCAGTCGTCAACTGGAGGAGTGAATCCAATCCGAGGTTGTCTACTTAACACAAGCTATTTGGATTAATCCACTCCGACGGGTTTAGCGGCTCCATTTTCCGATCTAAGTCCTAAGAAAGTGAAAAAAAAAACTAAAGAAACTAACTTAATAAAAAACACTTGCTGGAAACTATATACAAATCTAAAATATACTTACATCTTACTAACTAATATTTATAAAATAGCTCTACAATATATCTATAGGATTATATCTCTAATATATGTGTAATATTTACAGAATGCAAATTTTAATATAAATCTGTGAAACTCAAATATGGATTGATTTATGATAGCAAAACTATCATTCAATATTTTTGATTTTTTATAAATTTTATAAAAAATAAATGAAATAGATAACTATCTAATTGAAAACAGAGATGAATATAAAAATGTGTTTAGATTACAGGAAATTTTTATATTAATTAAACTAATAAAATAAAACTAGCAAACTGACCTGTAATCGCATCTCCTATTCGTCCTGTGTACAATATCCAATTGCGTTGTTTGATGCGGTAAACCGCAACAAATATTACAAATGCTTCTCATAAACGCGAAGCAGAAGTGATTGAATGCTAATGACAAAACATATAAGAGAAGTATTGATAGCAATTTTATGATTTTACAAATGGTCACATTGAGATAAATCTGGCTGTAATTTTTTTTATATAACTGCTCATTGAATAAAGGAGATTAACCTTCTAATCATCAAATTTGAACAGAGTAATTGTTGTATATAATATGAGGGACATAAAACACAGACATCATATATATTTCATCACATCAATCTGTAATAAATCATGATATCTAAAGTAGTCACAATTTAATCACAAATCAAAATGACCAAAACTTGAATAAAAATACGATATATCGAAGCTAAAGTTGTACCAATATCCACTTCCATTCAAGTCTGTCAATCATAAATCCATAGTTTTTTATCCCAGGTAGAGATGGTCTTTAGTTTACAAAATAATACATTTATATAGGTTACAGGATCAAAACGTTTCCTATGGATATCATCTAATTTGTTCCAAAAATTGTGGGGGATGCAACCTCCCAGATTCTACTTGATATCAAAACTAACAGCCTATTCTAAAACAACATAAAGAAATAGCATGTTGAGAGATGCCACCAGTGGTTCAAATCTTCTTTAGAAATCGTATGTACCTGAAAACACATAAGAATAAAAGATTTCGGATTGCATTTTTGGTTATAAAAACAGGAAATTCGAATTTTAGTAACTAGCTACAGAATCTCACGATTCTGTAGCTAGTTAGAATTATAACTAGAATCGTATTTTATTGAGTCAATCAAAACAGACTAGATGTAATCTGTGCAAACAAATCATGTATTCTAATTAAAAAAAAAGACAAAATCATCCTAAAATTATTTTTAAACACCATACCTCAGATTAAGGGATTTGACTTAATCAAGCAATCTTTGAATTCACAATGGCAGTCGTTGCTTCCACGTTCTTAAAAACAATAGACCCAGTGGTTTTTTGTCGTTTATCTTTGGTTTGGGATACGGATTGTAGTCTTCAATTCTCTTTCGTTAGCAAATTCACCTGGTCTTCCAAGGATTTGATCTGAGACTGAAGTAAAGGAACGTCTCTATAATACCTATTGAGCCATGACTAACATTCGTTACATTGCGGCTGAATAGACTGTGTATTAGTAGTGATGGTATTAACAGGTCAGGAATTTTCCAGCTGACCTGTAGGTTCACTATTGAGTTTGATTCTAGGGAAATCGGGGTTGTCTTTAAGACATGGTGGAAGGTTTGTAACATAATCATAGGTTTTACCAGAGAAAAGTCCATACAAATATGGATATTCTTCAGTTAGAAACGTTTCAAGTTCCAAATCGGAATCCTCGCTTAACACAATCACGTTTTGGTCTACACAGGGCTTAGGTTTATTTCTGGCACATCGTGAAACCCAACGCGTGGCCCTTTTACCCTTATAATTGATATCAATATTACCTTTACACTTTTTCTTTGCAGATTTTTTAACAGACTTAACACCAGCTTTGAGATACGAATCTGGTAGAGTGTCAGGTTGGGTAGTGTTCAGATAGGTCGAGCGTTCCACATTAGAAATAGTATCACAATGCAAGAGCGAAGAAGGAGGGATTGTTGGCTCGATGAGGGTTTCTGTGACGAAAGACTTGTCAACCTATCCTATTTCACTTCTAGAAAAAACATTTCTTAACAGGAAGTCATCCCAACAATCACCATTTAATTTCAACTGATGAACAATAATAATCTTTATCAAACAATGGTGGAACAAGCTAGAATCAGATTTCTACCTTTTGAAATGCTTTGCCATTTTGTATAGACTTCGAAGGAGAAAATAGGGCATGTTTAGGGGAGAATCGATAAAACTCATGAGCAACCGCAAGTGATATAAGAAAACCAAACCATATCTCCCCTCACAGGTAACGAAATGTTTGACAATAGCTAACATATTGCGCCATCTAGGTTTTAGAGCTGAAACGAGCATACCTCTATCACAGCTGGTAATCTTCCTTGAGGTGAACAACAATGACCAGGGAACCTCTTCAGCCTTTGAGTTTTTAAACCACTTTTGTCCCATGGCTGGAAGACCGGTGGCTTGGCTAATAAAATCTTCATTTAACTCAAGATTGACATCTCCTATTTTATCTCTGCAACCATCGAATGTTAGTGTGAATTCTTGAGAAACTGTTAAATTAAAACCCTCTAACTTTTCAACAAAGACACGCTAGCCATTCCTCTCTAAGTCTTCTCGAGCATTATCAAATGATAACAATGTGTCGACACTGTTAGGCTCGATTCTCACTATAGGGGCCATGGCTAACAACAAGGAATCGACAAGGGATTCGGCAATAGGGTTTGACAGAACAAAAACAGAGCCATTGCCCCAAGCTTTCCCAACATAATGAAAAGGAAGCTCGAAATGGTAGGCGGGAGTGTAAATTGCTATGTGTGCGAGGAAAGTGTAATGACCCTTAATTATTAAGATGGTTAATTTAATAATAATCCTAAAGATTATCTAAATTGTATTTATATCAATAATAATAATTCTAATTGGATATTATTAAATAGTGTATATGAGGGTTAATGAATAATTAATTATTAAGTGAGTCATTAATTGATTAAGTATTAAATTAAAGGTTAAAAATTAAAAATAATGTTAAATGGGGTTACGTATCCCATAAGGGATAACGTAACCAATACGTAAAAGGGAAATATAAATGAATGGATAAGGCATTAATAAAGGGATAATATTTTTGGTGGGGGAAGTAAATGGAAGGGCGGTGAAGGAGGCATAAGGGAGGGAGAAGGATTAGGGAGAAAGGGGGATTTCATTTTCATGCATTGGACGAGAAGGGAGAATGGGGAGTTTTGGGAGAGTTGGTTTACAGTGGGATTTACAGTGCACCGGGGCTGCAGAGGTTTTGGG
>JZKD02S0710719.1:176088-187984 GCA_000966675.3 Picea glauca | reverse complement strand
CGATACAAAGGAGAAGATACACATGCTGAAGCAAGCACCTCAAAGAAACATGGGGTAAGTCCATCAAAGAAAGAAGATAATGTTGCAAAGAAACCATCTACACAAGGCAAAGAAAATTTCAAAAGTACAAAGCAAGAAGCCATTTTTGGGACACCAAAACAAAGTTATGAAAGTATTTTTCATGGGAATTGTTATTCATGTAATGGATATGGTCACAAATATTTTGAATGTAGATATTATTAAAGGAGATATAATGGAAGATTCTATAACACCACAAGGTGTTGGAGATGTGATCAAATAGGACATATTACTGTTCACTGTAACTCTATGAGATGCTACAGTTGTAGTGGATTTGGCCACAAATCCCAGGAGTGTTGAAGCAAAAGAAGAAATTCCATGATGAGGAATTCACATAGCATGGCTAGAAGAAGGAATTAAGTAAGAAAGGGAGACATCTTTGAAAATATGGATACTCGGAGCTCAAGTTCTGAAGAGAAGGGTCATCTACAAAAGTGGGTGAAGAAGACATAGCAGTCAGATCAGAATGAAAGATTGAAGGGAAGTTAAAATGTGTCATATACTAAGGCAAACATAGGTAACAATGGTGATACTCGTGTGTACATGCATGCTAACCTTGAATAGGTCATGTACACACGCGCTTAGTTGTGCAGCAGGCTGCATGTCTGTTGAAAATCCTTTGGAAAAAGGAAATGCACATGGCTTGGAGTTTGATGTGATGGTATAACTCTATATTCCAGGGTCTGACATTGTTTATTGCAGGTTCTGACACTGTTTTATGCAAGTTTTCATGGTGAGATCACACAATGGTATAATAAAAATAAATCTTGGGTGCATGGCACTAACCCATGAGTATGGTTTGATGTTGATCTGTTGGAGTACATGGCTGGTACTTTTTGAAGTTTCATTGATATATCTTATGATGTATTATTGGAAGCATATGGTATTGTTGGATATCATGGTGCATGCATTTTTTCATATGGATGGGCTACACATTGAGACATGTAGTTGATAGTCATGTTGTACATCATTGGGGAGTTTTATCTTATTGATGCATGGTTGATATACTTTCTTGGTGCAAGTAATGATGTATGATGGTAGATGCACATGTTGGCATATTGGTAGATGCACATGTTGACATATGGTGGATACATTTCATGGATGATATCTTTTGGCACATTGTTGATGTACATGGTTGATGTACATGGGTGTTGTGCATGGTGGGCACAGTTTGGTACATGATGTACATGGTGGAGATATTGTTCATGATTATCTATTTCATTGATGGCATATCTTTTGTTTCATGATGTATGGTATGGCACAGGTTTGATGCATGAACAGGTGCAAGGATCGTCATATGGTAGGATATTGTTCATCTTGCAGAGAAGATAGGGGGAGACATACCCTTAGGGGGAGTCATTTTTATTCCCATGATTCTAGGAGGAGATATTTATTAGATGCATACCCAAAAAAAAGACCTATATTTGAAGAAAGAGAACAGAGGCATAATTCTAGGAGGAGCGATGGTCACAGGGGGAGTATGTTCGATGTATTTTCAGCATTACATCATATTGATATCCCTTGTTCAAAAGGGGATAGATTATTCAGCGGAAACTAGACAGAGGGAGTAGCCCCAAGAGGAGAATGGCACTTTGCCATTGATGTCAAAGGGGGAGAGATAATCACATTGATGTGATTAATGTCTATTGATGGGAGAGATTGATAGTCACATTGACTATTGATGAAGAGCATGCCTTGTCTACATGGTGACATCAATAATTGGTAATTGGAGTTGACATCAATGTTGGTATTGCCATCAATGCCAAAGGGGGAGATTGTTGGATCATGTTGTCATTGATGCCAATGTTTTGATTATTTGGGAGATTGTTGGATCATATGTCATTGATGTAAATAGTTTGGTTTGATTGATGTCATTGATTGATGTCAAGTAATTGATTGATATGATGTCCTTGATGAGAACGATATATGTCTAAGTGGAAACCAATTGATAAATATGGATCATTGATATGATGCACTTGATGACAATGATATATGTCCAAGTGGAAACCAATTAATAAAGATGGATCATTGATATGATGCATTGATGAAGATAGATCAATGAAGTTGTTGGTGAAACTATCCTAGATGGATAGTTCTTTTCATGCCATTTCTAGTGGTATGTGGAATGTCACATAACTCCTCACGGTTTGAGAGTTATGGCCTTATGAAGTTGGAGGACCCCCATATGATGGCTTGAAGCCCCAAAAGGTCAAAGAAGTAAAAGTGCTTGAAAAKAAGAAATCATTATTTAAATGATAAAGTAAAGTGACAAAATCAAGATGGATTATTTAAATGATAAAGTAAAGTGACAAAATCAAGAAGGAATATTTAAATATTGGAGAACTTTCTATTCATGGAAAGTGGTTAACCCTAAAATAAGGAAAATAGTTTAAGTGACCTAGAAATAGGTTAAGTAACCTAAAAATGGGTTAAGTGACCTAGAAGATGAAAGTATAAATAAGAAGCTAGGACCTCTTGTAAAATGTACATTTGGTGAGAGTCCTCGTGGATCAGTGGAGAGCTTCTTGTGAATATCTTTTGGAGTATTGATGGAGAGATTCTTGTGAGAGAATCTTATTGGTGTGAATCTCTTGAGCATGATTGAAGATCTATTCCGAGGAAGAGAGAGAGAGGAGGATCTCATGGATGCATCAAAGTTTTGGCAATGTCAGAGATCTTGACGGAAAAAGTCTCAGATTCACAGAAAACCCTATTTTTTGATGCCCACGTGGACTGTCTGTGTATAGGGTGTGTGTACATGTAGACTGGCTATGTATAGGGTGAGTGTACACATGGGTTGCTTGTGTACAAGGAGCGTGGACTGAATAACCTCATGGAGATTTGTGTTTGAGCTGGTGCCAAGCTCTTGGATGATGAGGTAGGTTCCAGATCTGCATTCTATGGCCTCGGATCTATCACTAAGACAGTGGTATGGTTACATTATTGTCTTGATAGATACTATTGTTTGATATGTTGTGAATGCTTAGGGAATTCTTGGTATGGCTTCTATGATGTGGCTCAGCTTGGTTGATGGAGTGAGAAACACTCTTGTGATTCAGTAGTGACATGATTTCTATGGTATACTATTTATTTATACATGATTGAGATAGCACTCATATTGATTTATTGTGGAGCATGAGCAAGCTATTGGAGAGATTGGATGTGTTGTGACTGGCTGTGGGTCAGTTTGGATAGTGGAAGACAAAAGAGAAAGTGATTGTAGGTTGCAGAGGATCTGAGCATGTGAATAAAAGAAAAACCCTATTTGCTCAAAAGCATACACTTGTTTCATTATACACTGGCCGCATTCACATGCAGGCTATAGTGAGCCAGGGAGTGTACACATGCGGGCTGCACTACTGACAGGTCGCGTACCTATTGACAGATTGAAATCTATTGAGGATTGTTGCCTCATCTCAGTTGGTGCTGAGAATGTAAGTTGAGTCTTGCATATAGAGATGGTGCTCTTGTAGAGTTGTACTCTATTAAGTTGTTGCTGATAAACCCCAAGGATTGTAGTCCGTAATAAAAAGAAAATTGTGCATACATCTTGTGTTCTTTGTGTCCATTGTGATGATGACTTGTTGATGATATATTGCTGATATATGTTACTGATATGTGCCTACATCTAACTGGTTATAAATGAAAACAATGGGTAATGAATAAATGTTGAATTCTAATTGATGAGTTTTTGTGCAAGAGGGAAGTTTTGGGAAAAGGAGCCCCACACTCATTAACCCCCCCTCTAAGTGTGGTAGGTGTTTCCAACACACTCAAGGAAACACTTGCGAGATGGTGGGGTGCGCACAAAGAAAAAGTCAAGGACTGGTACCAATGTAAATGGTTACTGCGCATTAGGTTTGGCGCAAAACAAGGAAGCAACTAGCTAGAGAAATATGACGGAAAAGGAGCACCAACATAACACTCAGCGAATTTTATAATTCTATGGAGGATGACACCACCAGAGGAATGGCATCAACATTTTTCTCACACATTAGAAGGTATCCCAGCAAACTAGTATGCATACCAAGAAATGTGCAGAGGAAAGATGATTTGGACAGTACTACAACAAAACTTTACAGTCACTTTCTCATTTGAGCATGAGAAACCCAACATAGACACAACACTTAAACAAATCAGAGGGGTGATATTTATTAAGGAACTAGAAGTTGAACACATGATAGAAAAAATAAAAATAAAACATACATACAGTAAAAGAACTACTAACATGCTACCACGTGCATAGAGAAGCACTAGATGAAGATGACCCACGTGATATTTAGATTGAGTAAGTTGAAGGTGAGAGAGAAGTGGAATTTCCACCTCTGGAATCAGAATTAATTGTTTCGCCAATCAAGGTGAAGAAACTCAACATTGGGACAATTGAGAATCCTAAATTGGCCAACATTGGAGACAATTGGGATGAGAAAATAGTGTAAAGTATAACATAATTACTACATGAGTACAATGACCTATTCCCAAAAACATTTACGGAAATGAAAGGCATAGCAAGAGAGATAGGTGAAATTAAGATATTAGTTGGCACAGGGGTAGAACCAGGGTTCAACGCTTAATATCGCACCAACAAAACCTCGAATACCGGACCTTTCGGCAACACCTGATAGGATACAAGTGTCTGTAATCGATATGGGACATAGATCTGTGATAACAAAACATCGCAAGGTATTCTATTAACACTTTAGATGATGACAAGCATTAGCTTCCTAATATTAATAATATCGCAGAACATACCCAAAGATAGATCAGTGTAGTAACAATAAATATTAAGTACTTCAACCACTTATCCCATAGAATTGAGTTAGATATAACATTCATTTATCCTTAATATAAATTAAGCACTAAGCATCAACATATCTATCTATCATACATAATAATCAAGGCACTAAGAAAATAAATAACATAAATAGCACAACACAAAGCACACCAAAGACACAAGATATACGTGGTTCACCCTAGTGTGGGGCTATGTCCACCAACCACTTCATATTATTTATTATTTGTTTGAATATTACATTCATCCGCTCCTTTGCACTAAGCCACAGATCCAAGCTTCGAATAGGACAAGAGATCTGTGCACTCAACACTAGATCCTCCTTCCAAAACTAGGTCTAGGCACAGAGGCAACTTCTCTGTCAAGCACATAGACTTAACACATACACATTATGTTTCACTAAGAAAATCAAAGCTACTTTCACTTAGCCACTAAGACTTCACTCTTATCTTCCTTATTCTACCATACATTCTTACTTATTTATACTTTTACAATACCTTACAATAAGGCCAAATAATGTGTAAACCCCATGGGTCGACATCCCATAACCCATTAAAAAAAACCTAGAGGACCCCTTATTGGGTCCACATAGCCCACAAAATAAGTGATATCCATGATCTCATATCCACCTGAGTGCTCCATATTCGACCAATCTATCGAAGTCAAAAAATGGTCCACGCCTGACCAAGGTTTCCTCAAAACTTGGTCAAGGTCCAATAGGCCCCCAATACTCACCTGTGACTCATCTCGAGTCACTCAAGTGAGGATAATGTTTCTTTGAAGGCCTTGATATTAACTTGAGCTGCCTTGAATTGCTCCTTCGCCAAAGTAGGAAATCTTCATCATATTCAACATAGTGGATTGCACCAGTCCCTTAATCCATGGATGCGAGATGAGGCCAGGCTTCTTCCTAGTTGACTTCACCAAGTAGCGGTGGGGTGCTAGCATAGCATATTTATTTTTGTCGCCTAGATTGAAGTCAATTTTCTTCAGCAGTGGGATCTATCCTAACTGACTCCTAACTACGCATATTCCCTTCGGAATGTATGCAGTGAACATAGTGTACTCATAGTCTTGTGGGATGTTTTCATGGTTAACTATGCCAGCTGAAGGTGGAATGTACTCGGGTAGGATCGATGGGATCTGCTTTGCATTAGCTAGATCGTCACGATGCTTACTTTGTTTCTCAGTCATGGGGTTGACATAGCCAGAACATTGTCTAGTCGAGGGGGAAGCGTGTAGTCCCCTAGTCGATGGAGTGTGTACACCTTCAGATATCAGTTTATTAGCCATAAGCTTCATGAGGAATTCTTCGACAGACTTATCTAATGCACTAGGTTTGCCTGACATTCTCACTTGTAAATGAAAAGGTCACGGTAGACAAATGGAAATGCAAGGTAAACAAACAGACAATGAGGTCTAGCTTCTAATAACACAACTCGACACACAATTAATTCTCTTCATAGCTCACATAATCACGTGTATCAAAAAGTGTTCCCGACACAACGTCTGACAGGTTAAATGAGCGGGGCATCATAACAGATTCTTCCAACAGCTAGGAATGCTTCCATCAATGTGAATCTGTTTGTTATTGCATGGTCTCAACATCCCAAAAGTAGTCCATCAACCCATAAATGTGTTTTATAGCCATTTTGGAGTGTCATTCTAATGGTCGAGGTTCCTCCAACAGTCATATAGCTTCACTAGGGTGAAGTCCCATTCTGCATAGTCTTATTGTTCCAGCAAGATTAAACTCACGCGAACCTTCCTCTTGCGAGGTTCCAGTTCACGAAGTCTTCAATCTGGTCTTTGTAGCTTCCTATAGATTTTCCAACTTAGATTTATTTTTATTGAGCTTCCTTGCCTTCTTTCCTGTGGTTTGAGTCTCTCTAACTATTTATGGAATTCTCTTTCCATTCTTATTCTTATCTTCCCCTAGCATAGTAACTTCGTACTATTGATGTGCCCTCAAAGGTTCTAAAGTTAATATCCCTTCTCTTATTACTTCCTGGGTGGGTATTCTTCTTTATTGCATAGATAGGTCCTTCAAACCTTCATGCATTCTTTCAACCTTGACAACTAATTCTCTTTCTTTTTATTCCTTTCATCCTGCATTGTTAATATGTTTTGTTGCTTCAAATTATCCTCTCATTCTTCTATGAGTCATTCTATTTTTCTAGCTATGAAATCCCTTAGTTCTTTCTTTTTCTTTTATGTTTCTTCTTCCACTGCTTTCCTTCTGATCTGATCCCTCTCAATCCAAGTCTTACCTAGAAAAAGAGGGAAAGGGGCATTGTTCTCAACAAACTTAATGCCTTCAAATTCCTCTCCGATCGATGTTCCATGAATAATAATAGGTACATTAGTAACTCTTCCACATAAGGTTATCATCTTTCCCTTAAACAAGTCTATCCTTCCCAATGAAGGTACCACACTAGGATTTCCAAAAAAAAATCCAAGTTTCTTCTATCATAATATTCACTTGTGTTTCTTCATCCAAGACACAGTCTATGTCGAAGTCTTCTATTCCTACACTTATGCATTGTTTTACTTTCAATATCTATGGTAAACTGGCATCTTTGTGAGCATCCATCATTTCTTTCAACTGTAATAACGTAGTCTGAGCTTTATCTGATTCTTTGTATTTATGATTCTCTAACATGCCCTTAGTATCTTGAATTTCTTCACAATATTCTTGTCTCATGTTCATTCGTTCAACTTTAGCAATCATCCTTGGACAATCCTCAACCTCATGACCAACAATATTACAACAAAGACAAATACGACCTGCGCTATGGAATTCCTTAGCAACATGTCCCAAAATTATGCAATTATAGCATAATGTCAATCCTATTTTTCTCTTATATGTTCCCCAACCTCTCATGTACTACACACTAGGATCATAATGCTGAACTTGCATTCTGAAAATATTCTTTTTAGGTTCCTACATCCACTTATTAGTCCAAAAACTCTTTCTATGCATAATAATAACATATATTTCTTCATTTATATTAAATTTACTTAGATCAACTCTTTCTTCCAATTTCCCCCTAGCCTTCAGACTAGGAAAGAACCTATTAAACTTACTTAAATTCATGGTTTCAAAATAAAATTTTCTCTTATCTTACTCTTATCTAAGAACAAATCTTTACCTCTTTTAAGATCTTACCTCTTTCTTCAGATCGGATATATTTATTAGCACAGAGCTTCACAAGTCAAGTAGAGTACTATGCACTTCAACAACAGATCTACACACAAAGATTCTCTTTTCTTTACTTCAGTTCCAAGTAATCACAGTTTCCGGTCCCATCAATAGAACCATTTGTTGGCACAGGGGTAGACCCAGGGTTCAATGCTTAATAGCTCACCAACAAAACCCCGACTATCGACCCTTTCGAAAACACCTGCGAAGTAGGCGAGGTCTCACCTGAGGTAGAAGCAGGAGGGTTATAGGATGTTGGTGTCTATAACTGAGCTGGGACATAGATCTGTGATAACAACACTTCGTAGGGTATTTTATTAACACTTTAGAGGATGACAAGCATTAGTTTCCTAATCTTAGTAACATCGCAGAACATGCCCAAAGATAGATTGACGCAATAACAATAAAGATTAAGTACTTCAACCACTTAGAACATAGCACTGAGTTAGATCCAACATTCATTTATCCTTAATAAAAGTAAAGCACTAAGCATCAACATATCTATATATCATACATACTAATCAAGGCACTAAGCAAATAAATAACATAAATAACACATCACAAATCATACCAAAGACACAAGATATACATGGTTCACCCCAGTGTGGGGCTACGTTGACCAACTGCTTCATCTTATTTATTATTCGTATGAATCTTACATTCATCCTCTCCTATGCACTAAGCCACAGAGCCAAGCTTTGGATATAACAAGAGATCTGCACGTTGAACACCATATCCTCCTTTCAAAACTAGGTCTAGTCATAAAGCCAACTTCTCTATCAAGCACAAAGCCTTAACACATACACATTTTGTTGCACTAAGCAACTCAAATCTACTTTCACATAGCCACTAAGACTTTTCTCTTTGCTTCCTTCTTATACCATACATTCTTACTTATTTATACTTTTAAAATCCCTTACAATAAGGCCTAATCATGGGTAAATCCCATGGGATGACATCCCATAACCCATTACAAAAACCCTAGAGGAGCCCTTACTACGTCCACATAGCCTACAAAATAAGTTAGATCCGTGATCTCAGCTCCGCCCGGGCACTCCAACTTTGAGGATCTTGTCGAAGTCCAAAATTCATCCACACCTAACCAAGGTTTCCTCAAAACTTGGTCGAGGGCCAACAATATCGCCCAGAGATGAGGCAAGACCTATCAGACAATGACCATACGGAATGAATCCCATATATAAGAAAAAATTCAAAGCCGAAATCGAGAGGATGTTAGTGTTAATATTATGGTAGCTTCGAGAGGTATGAACCTCTATTATGACCTATGACGATATTAGAATACTCTGAAAGGAAGCAAAGAATTGAAGGAAACCCTAGACAGGTTGTCGGCTGAACAAATATATTTATATTGAATTTATTGATGCCCAGAAGGAGAAGTTGGCCTAGTTAGACTGGCCAGGTCAGCCCCAGTTAGACTGGCCAGTCCACTATAAATACAGGACGCCAGTTTCATTATTTGTCATCTCAGCAGTTGCAGTGAGAGCAATATCTGTGTAGACAGTTGCAGGCAGCAAAGGTTTGGTGCGCATATTTTCTGGGAAAGCTGGGAGAGTGGTGCGTTAGCTTTTGGGTGGGATCATCTGTTCAGTTTAGTTTCTATTCTTTTGCTTGGTGCATTTAGCCTCTCTTGGGTATATATTGCAGCCAAAACTCTCTTCTCTGTCAAGGTCAAGGTGCTCGGAGGGTGGCTTAAGGCCTGTGGTTGGGTGACGAGGGTATCATCAATGGTTAAACGAGCACAATCCTCTATATTCTAACAGGTTATGGGCCCACACACCTTTCAGTCAGCCTAAAACGCTGGAAGGAAAGATAACCACTAGGTATTGAGCTCATTGAGGAACTGTCGCTAGGGTTACTAGCAGGAGAATCTTCCAAAGAACTACAACTAGGGTTACTAGCAATAGCAGTTGCAGAAACCCTAATTCTCAGATCCGACACCTTGTGATGGAGCATCCTTCTCAAGGAGAAGATATCCAGATGGGCCCTAAATCAACGCACCTATTGACTTTCTCAGAAGAGAGAAAATACGCAGTTGAAGTTTTGGATCAAGGCATGACCAGTTATTAGTCAACCAAAGACATGTACGAAACAATCAGTCTCTTACATTACTCAGCACTTACCGGGACAATTGAAGATGATATGTGGATAATCGACAGTGGAGATTCCAGGCACATGATGGGAGATCAAGAAAGACTCTCAGATATAAATGAGAGAAAGACATCGTACAAGGTGGAGCTTGGAGACAAAAGCACCTACCCCGTCGAAGGATTTGGACAAGCCTCCATCAAATTGGAATCAGGTAATCATGTTCACTTAAGCAATGTTCTATATGTACCTGGTTTAGAAAAGAATCTTGTATCAATATCATGTTTAGAAGACAAAGGAAACATAATATCCTTCATATATGAAAAGGTGTTATCATGGCATAAAGATTCTAGCATAGAAGATGCTAGGGTTATTGGAAGACGTGAAGGGAATCTATATAGACTACTAGAATGAAATGAATAATCCTTAGTACATGATGAAGTCAACCCTAATGAGCTTTGGCATAGAAGGTATGCTCATATCAATTATCAAGCATTACCTTTCCTCAAAAAGATGGTTGAAGGGATACCAGAATTGAAGTCTACACACAAAGGAGTTTGCAAGGGATGTGTCCTTGGGAAGAACATTAAGAAACCATTCCCAAGCAACAACAACAGATCTAAGGAAACCCTATATCTAATACACTCAGATGTTTGTGGTCCAATGCCAGTCAAATATTTAGGAGGAACTCTCTACTACTTAACATTCATAGATGACTATTCAAGGAAGACGTGGCTATACCTACTGAAGTCAAAAGATGAAGTATTCGGTAAGTTCCAAGAATTCAAGGCAGAAATAGAGAAACTTACGAATAAGAAGATCAAGAAATTAAGAATAGATAATGGAGGAGAATACACCTCGAAGGATTTCGTTGCATTCTGTAAATCAGTAGGGATTAGGAGGGAGCTAACTGTTCCTCATAATCCTCAGCAAAACGGTGTAGCAGAAAGAAAGAACAGATCTATCAAAGAAATAGTAAAATCCCTATTGAACGATCAAGATCTATCCATGTTTTTATGGGGAGAAGCAGCAATGACGGCCATATACGTGAAGAATATAATCCCTCATCGCATATTGAAGGACATGACACCAAAAGAAGCATTCTCAGGTAAGAAACCTAACCTAGAAAACTTAAGAATATTTGGATGTCAAGTTTATTCTCATATTCCCAAAGATAAAAGAAATAAACAAGAACCCTCAGGAAAGAAGGGGATATTTGTGGGATATAGTGATTCATCCAAAGCCTACAGAATATATATTCCAGAATAACACAAGATAGAAGTAAGCAGAGACGTAACATTCAATGAAAGAATGGCCTTCAGAAAATCTATTGAAGAAACTATAGAAGAAGAAGAAATTGAAGAACTAAATGAAGAAAACACAGAAGGTGAAAATAACGAAAAAGATCAACCTGATCATCCCATGGAGATATGTGAGAACGTTGATCTAGATAATATACCAAAGAACAAGAAAAGACCATCTTGGCTTGAAGCCACCTTACAAGATGCAAAAAGAATCAAGGTTCCAGAAGGAACATCCAGGAAGACTAAAAGACCGAAAAGATTCTCAGGTTATGCAACATACATGACAAAGCTTCTAGATGAAGAACCTACTACATTTGAAGAAGCAGTTAAAAAGGAACAATGGAAATAAGTTATGGCGGAAGAACACCAGTCCATTATGAGAAATGAAGTATGGGAAATTGTACCCAGACCTAA
>JZKD02S0710719.1:144668-174346 GCA_000966675.3 Picea glauca | reverse complement strand
AAGACAGTCATTCCTTAGGGCATACTCATTCCCTCCAGGTTACACTTTGTTTAGTGTTGGAGGAATGGCTCAGGGTAAGGAATGGTCCAAGCATTTCTCGAGGGTAGACTCATTTTCTCTAGGTTACACTTTGTTTAGTGTCAGAAGAATATCCTAGGGTGGGAAATGGTCCAGGTTCAGAAATCAGAAACAATCCTTCTTCCTTGGTTGAGAATAATGGGGCAGATATTCCAGTGTTGATATTCTATATTGAGGGCAGACATTCTTTCAGACCTCACAGATGTGAGTGAAATATTGGCCCAGATGATTATTGTTGATACTCTATACTGAGGGTATAAATTCTTTTAGATCTCATAGACATGAGTGAAAGACTGGCCCAGATGATTCAGTTTTATCATAACCTTGTTTCTATGTAGATGAAGACTATTGTGGTGGCAGACATTCTTTCAGATCTCACAGATGTGAGTGAAAGATTGGCCCAGATGATACAGTTTTTATCATAACATTGTTTATATGCAGGTTGCTATTTGTTATGAAGGACAATTTCTAATTGTGTTTCACAAAGTCTGAGTAGTTGTGTACTACTGGAATAGACACAAGTGTGTTCTATAAATTGAAATTGTACCAGTTTTTATAGGAGATTATCCAGTCGGATAATAATGACAGGTGCTTGTGGTGCTACCAATTGAATGGTCTGTTGTGCTCAAGACCATACCTCCCTAGCTACGAGGGAGTGTTAATATTATGGTAGCTTCGGGAGGTATGAACCTCTATTATGACCTATGACAATATTAGAATCCTGTGGAAGGAAGCAAAGAATTGAAGGAAACCCTAGACAGGTTGTCGGCTGAACAAATATAATTATATTGAATTTATTGATGCCCAGAAGGAGAAGTCGGCCCAGTTAGACTGGCCAGGTCGACCCCAGTTAGACTGGCCAATCCACTATAAATATAGGGCACCAGTTTTATTATTTTTCATCTCAGCAGTTGCAGTGAGAGCCATATCTGCATAGGAAGTTGTAGGCACCAGCAGTTTGGTGCGCAGATTTTCTGGGAAAGCTAGGAGAGTGGTGTGCTAGATTTTGGGTGGGATCATCTCTTCATTTTAGTTTCTATTATTTTTCTTGGTTCATTTAGCCTCTCTTGGATATAGATTGCAGCCAGAAATCTCTTCTCTGTCAAGGTCAAGGTGCTCGGAGGGTGGCTTAAGGCCTGTGGTTGGGTGACGAGGTTATCGTCAATGGTTAAACGAGTACAATCATCTATATTCTAACAGTTAGAAGATAGAATCATAGAACTAGTAGAGGAATCAGAATGGATAAGCCCGATGGTAGTTGAAGAAAAGAAACAAGGGGGGATAAGAATATGTGTCGACTTGAGGAAGTTGAACGATGCATTCCTACATGAAACGTTCCTTACTCCCTTCACATATGAAGTGTTGGAGAATGTAGGAGGACAGGAAGATTATTTATTCACCAACAGATTCTAAGGATACCATCAAATCAAGATAGAATCAAAAGACAGATACAAGACCACTTTTGCCAAATAATGGGGATCCTACCAGTATACGGTCATGCTGTTTAATTTAAGAATGCATCAGCAATATTTTCCAGAGTAGTCATAGCTACATTTAAAGAATTTATCCACCAATTCCTAGAGGTATATCTAGATGTTTGGACAGTCTATAGTCTATTGAAAGACCATGTAGAGGTATTGTGGTTGATGTTAGAAATATGTAGAAGGTGTCATATATCGTTAAATATCAAGAAGTGCATCTTCAGAACACCTTTTGGAATACTATTGGGCCATATAGTATCCAATAAAGGCTTCCTAGTAGATCCTGCAAATATTGCAGTAATTGTTAATCTACCACCACTAAAAATATTCTGCTAATTGAGAACGACATTGGGACACATAAGATACTAAAGGAAATTTATAAAGGGATATGTGCAGATCAATGTGGAAATGGAGAAATTGCTAAGGAAAGACACAAATTTTTAGTGGAATGAGGACTGTCAACACGGATTCATTGGACACCCTAAAAGAGAAGATGGTAACCGCACCAATAATAGTATTCTCAGATTGGGAAAATACATTCCATGTACATGTATATGCATCAACCATAGAACTTGGAGCTATTCTGGCACAACCAGGAGTAGAAGAATTGGATCATCTGATATCATTTGCGAGAATAAAACTGTCAGAATCGGAGGAAAATTATAATACCACAGAAAGATAAGTCTTAGCGATGGTGTATGAAATTAAGAAGTCCAAACATTATTTATTAGGAAAACATTTCAAGATGTTCACAGACCATTCAACTCTCAAATACCTCGTCAACAAGGCAGTGTTGGAGGGGGGGGATTTGTAGATGGTTATTGTTGTGCCAAGAATTTGACTTCGAAGTGATAATCAAACCAGGAAAGTTGAACACAAGACCTGATCACCTATCGAGGATCACAAATGGGGAGGAACCTATGAGTCTAGAGGAGAAATTTCCGATGCACGGTTATTTTTAGTCCAGATAGCCGATGAATACTTTGCAGACACCATCCAGTACTTAAGTTTAGGGGTTGCACCACATGAATTCAACACTGCACAAAAGAAAAACTTGGTAGTCAAGGTTGTAGACCATCAATTGATCGCGTGACACTTATACAAAATTGGTGCATAGATAATCTTGAGAAGATGTGTGCTAGAGCATGAAAGACCAAAGATTTTAGCAGAATCCCATGAGGGAATAGAAGGAGGACATTATGTAGGAAAATATACCACGCAGAAGATATTGCGTGAAAGACTATGGTGGTCAACCATGAATAGAGACTCAAAGGATTACTGCCATAAATGTGATGTATGCCAAAGGGTTGGTAAACCGAATAGAAGGGACGATATGCCCCTCAGACCACAAGAAACCTTGTAGGTATTCGATAAATGGGCCATATATTTTGTGGGACAACTTAACCCACCAACAAAAAGGTCAGGAGCGAGGTACATTATCACTATGACAAAATACTTAACAAGATGGGCGGAAGAAACACCAATGAAAGATTGCAACACAACAAAAATAACAAACTTCCTCTTTGAGAAAGTGATCACGAGATTTGTTTTCTCGATGATTTTGATGAGTGAACAAGAAACTCATTTCATTGACAGTACTATCAAGGCTATGACTGAGGATTTTGAAGTTCATCATCAAAAGAGTACACCATATCATCCTCAAGAAAATGGAACATTTGAAGCCTTTAACAAAATCCTTGAAAATGCACTGACGAAGATCTGCAACGTCAATAGGGATGATTGGGATTTGAATATACCAACAATATTGTGGGCGTACAGGACCACATGAAAAAAGTTGACAGGACACACACCATTTAGATTGGTGCATGGAAAAGAAGCAGTGGTTCCATTAGAATTTTTGGTACCTAGTTTGCGCATAGCAACAATTACAAACATGCCAGAATGAGGCATAGTACATGAAAGGCTAAATAAGACGATGATCATGGAGGAATATGGTATTCTAGCATAGTTTCACCAAGAAGTATAGAAAACAAGGGATAAATCTTGGCATGAAAGAGATATCAAGAGGAAAGACTTCAAGGAAGGAGAATTAGTCTTGGTGTATGACCAAAAATCCCTTCAACACTGAGGAAAAATCATAATGCATTGGTTAGGACTATATGAAGTAAATACTGTCATAGATGGGGGAGATGTATAGTTGAAATATTTAGGAGGAAAAAAACTCATAGGGATGATCAATGGGATTCAACTGAAGATGTACAGGGACAGTCAACCTCCCAACACATAAAAAAAAAACAAAAAAAAACAAAGGGGTTATCGTGATGAACATCAAAATACAGAAACAAGGCGTAGCACATAAAAAAGAGAACGTAGTATACATACTTGGAAATGCTAACAAAACAGAGAAAATACCAAAAATCACTAAAAATAAGAAACAACAGAAATGATGGGTACACCGAATAAATCGCCAATGTATGATGGCTTTCAAACTTAAATGATAGAAAGGGTTGAAGGGACACCACATTAATCGCACCAATTGGTGACAACAAGGGAAATCAATCGAAACTATGTGGGAAGCATCGGTTCAATTAAAACACATGGTGGGTAACGTCTCCGCGAAGTTTCACCCAATTTCTATATAAGGGAAGCGTGCTAGGATTGAAAGGGTTATTGTGAAATTGAGAAAACAATAGAGCGATAGAATATACAGAGTAGAGAGCAAAGTTTGTAGAGGTTACAGAGGCCACTAAGCTCAGTGGAAAGTAATTTTACCACCATGGCAGCACCCAAATTAGGAGAGTCAATCTAGACTTGCAAACAACCTCGCAATAATGCCAGACCACCACCACAACCAAAAGGAAGCGAACAACAACCACCTCAGTCTCTAGAAGTCATCAATGTGGAATAAATCTTGTCACCCGATATGACACCAAGAATCCCCACACCTATCATGGAGGAAACCCATCAGACAACACCAATGGACATGGACATCGATGTGCTAGAAGGGGGACAAGGCCAACAAGTTGAGGATGTAGGCAACCATTCGCACCCATAAACCATGAAGAATCCATGAAATTTAATGGGACGGTGCTAAACTAGGCAAAAATGACCGTGCCAAAAATTTCTCACATAACCACAACAGAACAACGACAACAGGGCACAGTGGAATATGTCATCGACTGGGTAGATGAGTATGCATAAGAGCAAACAATGGAGGTTGGAACCTCAAGTCAACCACTACAGTAGAAGGGAAAACAACCAGTACCAATATCGCCGCGCAAGCAGGACACCACAGGCATTGTCTTGTCATGCATTCCATAAGGGGTACGTATCGTAGGAAATATGTTAGGCCACGTGGAGAAATTGCGGTACTCAGACCATGATGTGACAAACACAGACAATTTTCCATATTTTTTCAAGAAATTCTATCTAGATACTGTGGTTATAGGACCCGTTACGAACCAATTAACAAAGCAAGTTAGTGGGCATCCAGACTGGCCAAAACCAGGATTCTAGGCCTATTGGACAACCCACACTTTGGGAGGGGCCAAAATGCAAACAAATGCATCAAGCAACTGATGGAAATCACCCAATAAGGACACCTGTGGATGGAACAGATCTCCTCAATAGACATAGATCTCATTGCATACATCACACAGATGCAATCACGAGGGGAGGCACCTGCGCAGTTCCTTGAGGATAAGACAAAGGAGAAGGCATTGGCCGAGGAAATGAAGAAGAAGTATGGTACCGAAAGGGGGTCATGCAGAATCATAATCAAGTGTATTCATGACGGAGAGACAAGAATGTCCACAAAAATTATGGCATGCAAATTACTTAGGAAATTCCGTAAGGAGGAAGTCCCTCTAGGGGTTATTGCAACTACAACACAGTGTGCAGAGGGAACCACACTAATATGGCCCCGTATTTGTTGAAGCTATTCCTCGAAGACTGCAAGGATGCATAGGATCTGGGGACAAAATTTCATTATTCATGGTTACTCATTCTGATCGCCTTGATCGGATGGAAGGAGCCTAAGTATTCATTCTTTTCCGCAAGACCCATTCCTTGCAACGCATCGCGATACCTATCACGAGGGTGCACTTCAGACCCCAAAAATAGAAAGGCCAATGCAACCATATTTGAAGGATATCATAACGATCTATAGGAGAGCATCGCCAACACTTGGTGGGTTACGCTAAAAGTGGTTGCCCAGTATCAGGGCATAGCCAACTTCAAAGAAACTAGACATGCAATGTGGATCCAAGCATGGAAGTATCCCGACAATCAATGGCTACAACTGTGCTACTACATCAAGGAAGAGGGAGGACATAGAGATGGCCATCAAGGATTGGAATGAGGACTAGAGGATTCCAGTCTTGAATCAAGAGATGCCCATGAAATACGGAGGCAGAGGCAGGGTAGGAATAGACACATGCAGAAGAGATAATGGTGCCCAACAATCAAAGGATAGTTCAAATCCATGTGCAACAAAATAAAGGAGTTGTTTCCAAGAAAGGCACCCTCGCAGGGAAGAAGAAGAACACCTAGGCACCACTCGAATAGGAGAAATAGATTGAGACAGCATAGGGAACCACATCGAGTGTTATTACCAGGAGAAAGGCCAAACCAAGAGGTCAGTTATATAAATGGGGGGTGCACACAAGAAATCTAAGGTGCACATAACACCACCAGAATACACGATCACAGAGGATGACGTAGACCTCATAGCCTAGATTGTCCAGGACCATACAACGAAGGATTGTAATAAATCTCATCGCCAAAGGCATAGAATGAAGGACGATCTAGTAGACATGAGACATATCCTCGAGAAAATCAGAGAAACATAGAGGGATGATAGAGAAACATAGAGGGCTGATAGAGGAACAAAATCAATTTTAGTAGCATCCCAGATAGGAACCAAGGCTAGATCGAGCAATAAGGATAGGATCTAGACAAAAGAAAAACCAAGCTCAACATTTCATGTCACACCCAACATGCTATGCATGGATGAAATCGTGCAGTAGAAAACCTTGAAGGATTTGACCCAAATAAAGTTGGTAATGACGCAAATACCAACCAAGGCCTTGTATAAACTACAAGTTAGCATCACGTAGGAGGTATAGTCACATGCACGCACAGACGCAACATAACAGACAAAGGACAGTCGGGACACATTGGAATTGGTACTCGAGAAGGCCAAGATCGAACCAAAATATGAAAAAGACCACGTGGATAGGCTGGAGCAAGAATTGGCCATAGCCTTTGAGAAAATCCCAAAGAGCACGCAGATGAAAGAGATCACGGTGACACAAAATATTGATTAGATTTTGCATGAAATCAATAAATACAGGAAAGAGATCGAGCACCTTTGGGAGTATCTCATACCTACCACTCCTCCAGAGGTGAAGGAGCAGAGGAAGTAGGAGGAAACAACGTAGATAAAGAAGATCGAGAAACAAGTCCATGCGATGACCAACTTGTTCAAGAAGGAAACACAGTTATGGACAAAGTTTGAAGAGGATCAACAGGTCTAGCAGTGGGACCAGGAGGAATAAAGGATAAGAACAGCTATCCAAGACCTCAAGTAGAGCCAAAGGACAATGTCTATCACGAAGTGCATCAAAGGAGCACAGGATATGAAGAAGATCCAGGTGGAATTCATAGCCAAACAAACACATAAGAAGGAGTGCCAAGCTCAAATGGAACTGCTCCAAGAGCAGGCAACAAAGGTCATCACCCAGGCAGAATACGCAAAGAAGAACATTGTACAAAATCAAGTAGAGTGCGCATGGATGACCAACAATGATATTACAGTGCAAGTATTGGACACACTCAAGGAGAAGACTGCATAGGCTCAAACACAAGAAAATAAACTCATAGAGAAGTTACAGGCTCTCGGAGATGATATCAAAGAGGCACACAATGTTTAGGTGGCTTGGGACAAGCCACATGTCAGTGTTGGGGGCCTATTAGATGCAGACCTAGCTAGAAAGAAAGGTTATTTTTGGAGGAAAAGCATGCAGAAGACATATGGAAGGAAAAGAAGAATGTGAAAGAGAAGCATGCAAAGCATGCATGCAAGGAAGAACTAACAATGGTAGGGTTAGGGATTTTTTAATACATTGTAGTGGTTGGTGAGCCGAGGATATAAATAAGTAGTACTTAGGCAATGGACGGAGAGAGAGAGAAGAGGAGTGGAGACAGAGAGGAAGAGACATGTAAGGACTATATGAGTCATTAAACTGGTGGGCTAGAGAAGGAGTGAGCAACTCGATCCCGAGGGTTAGATCGAAGGCTAAGGAGCCTGGTGGGATCTATTCAACCTCACAGGGATCGAGGAGCCTGAGGGAGAGAGGACGAACTAAGACTTTAACCACGTATGACATGATATCTTTCTAAACTATAATAAAATCTTGAGTGCCAAATATTTTTGGATGTATCCCAAGAAGGGGTGAACTACGATAATACTCTGTTATATGAATGAATGAATGCATATTTATGTCTAATTAGTTGATGAATGAAGTAACTAAGTAGATATGGTATTTCACATGCATGCATAGAATGAATGTTATAACTAGATGTTAGATGGACTGAATAAGTTTAAAGTACACAAACACAGATATTTCTCAGTCTCAGGTTGCAAACACCTGAGTATTGCAGCCACTCATAGAGCTATCTCGGGGGAGACTGCACAATACACTTTGTGTGCAACATTTCCTTCTGTCTTACCATAGGGGCTGATAGTTTTACATGGATTTTATTGGGAATATTACTAAATCTGAATGAGGGTCAATAGGTGAACATAAGAGTAGATAATATAGAACCAACACACCTCGACATGACCACGCTAGTTATTTCTTCGCAAATACATAGGCTTCTTTCATTTGAACTTCGATGGTTTGCCAACACGCTTCTATTAAACCTCACTGACACACGTCTTTATCGTCAGTAAATTTCACATGATCAACATTGACACATTGGTAATGTTTACACGATTACCTTTGTGGCACTCATGCCTTTCACCAACTAACTTCCTTTCACTTTCATTGATGCATCACATATCGACAACATCTCTCCCTTTCTCCTTGATACACTACAAAATGATGAGGTTTGTCTCTTCCTAGAAGATGCACTATTTGCTTCCCTCTTTTATCGATGATATGCCAATAGAATGATGTCGACCCCTCATCATCACCAAGGGCATTGATGGTGATGTTCTTCCTCTCACCATTGCGACTTGGTCAATAAATTCCACCTTCATCTTAGGGCCTATCTTATCCTCTTCCTAGCTCAGATCCTTCTCATTGCATCATCAATGAATCTCCTACCTTTTCCAATGAGTAATCTCTTCATGCCTAATCGGGTAAATAATCATTGATACTTACCACTCTTGACACACTTCATGGTCACAATCATTATAATCAAACTGATATGTGTCACAAGTAGCTTGCATTTGCATTCCACGTCATCTTATTTACTTTACATTTCTTGGCTATATCGCTAAATCGCGATAGTGAAAGTTCCAATTGGAATAAAATGTGTTAACGAAATCATCTATTGGTCTTGTGCTTACTCTGAAATATAACTTGAAGGAAAATCAGACACCTTAGCTCTAGAATAGTACTAAGTTCTCTTAACTCGAGTTGGTTGTTTTTGTAGGTTTATAACTCTATGCTACTGACACATCACCATAGTTACAATGGATAAACTAAGAGCCTATATATAACATATGACACAACAACTAACAAAATATAATTTGGATGAAATGTCAGTGAAAGAAAGACTTGAACTTTCATTAAAAATGCCTATGACCACAATTTTTAGGCATTCAATAAAGTGAAATTTTTATCATTTTCTCTTTTTTTTAGTAAAAAATATAGTACCTACTATATTAAGTTAACAGAGAAACATTGACAAAATACACAGAGACATAGTCATCCTGAGCCACCAAAAATGTTGTCGTTTTACCGGAAACCATCATAGTTTGGAGTGAAATGAATCTAGGAAGATAAGCTAAAATTGTTTTGCCCTCCATCCTACCTGAAGGAAACCAGGACAGATGGCCATATTTCAAGTTTACATTTAGCAACAATAAGATTAAACAGAAAACAAACTAGCATAGGAGAACTCAGATACCCGGTGACCTGTCGCAATTGCCTTTCTGCCACGTGGATCTGACTGGGATGGCGAATGCATGTGTGCATAGTGGAGAAAAGTGGACGTGGATTTCCTCTTGGCTGGAGTGTTGAAGTACGCATCAAGGAGCAAGTCCAGACGATGTCCCATGAGGAGGGATCTGTGCTCCTTATTTTCCATGTGGCCTCGGAGTTCAAACACCAGAGCCAGATGATCTGCATGGAGGAGAGGACCATGGAAATCATTATTACCTTCCTTGTCGAAGGTTTCATTCCCCACTTCCACGTTCATCCCTGCTCTGGCCTCGATCATGTTTAGTCCTATGATGGATGCATACACATTCATCCCTGCTTTGGTCTCATCCACATTCCTTCCTACGCATGCACTGTCCCGAGCCTCATCCTCGTTCGTTGTCTTCTTAGCATGGCTGGTGGGGCTGTAGTCACCCGTCCACGATATCTTCTCAACAATACAAATTGGGAAATCATCTGTCGGCTCTCCCTTTGAACCGCTTCCAGCCTGTGTTTCAGGCACCGTGGCTTGGGGTTCTGGGGTGGTCACTAAATCCTCCAGGTACGGGATTTCATCAACATAGAAGGTTGGAAACTCATCCGCAGCGCCTTCCGTCAGACCGCTTCTAGGCTCAATTTCTATGGTGTGCGTGCTACGATCTGTCCTAGGCTCAACAATGATGGCATGGAGTGCCAATTGGTCGGCTCGAGCTCCCTGCTGGAGAATGGAAGTCACCATTGACAGAGCACACTCCAAGTTCTTCCTCCTTTGCCTCTTCTCCTTGTGGGTGTACCAGGACAAGCCTCGGCGAGGCCTGCCTCACTTCCTTGTCATTATTGATGAGAGGTGGAGAAAGATACAAAAAGAATGAGCCAAAACGAGAATGAACCAGAACTGCACCAAAGCTCCCAGTCGGCGGGAAGGTCCAAAACAAGAGTGAACCAACTCTGTCCAGGCTCTCCAACCGTCGAATTACCAAATGTCAGCTTCTCATGGCTTCCCATTAACCCTTTCATATTGAATGTTGGCTGAGCGAGTGCGTTCACGCAAGGGAGAAGTCCCTCCTCCATATAGCGGTTGTAATGGCCGACTACCAAATTTAAATGCGCAGGTGATGGGGAGCGACCTACAACATTTAAGTTGTGGCTTGATGCTGAGCCATGTGGCAAGGCTTCGCCGTGTGTCACCCCATATGAGGGTGAAATTTTTATCATTAGAACATATTAAATATATGATTTTCTCCATTACTATTCCAAAGCAACTCATAAAAATTGAATTTGATGTCCATAAAGGATGAATTGCATAGGGTTTCTCACCCGAACCAATTGCATCGTTAATTACACAGATGAAATGTTTGTATGGCATGGTTAGTTAGATCATTGGGCACGGTTCTTCATTGTGCAAAAGAAAACTCCAATCCAACTTCATATGAGAAAGTTATGAAGACTTAAAAAATTCCTTCAAGAATGTTAGCACGGGTCTACATTATTGGTTTCTCGGCTCCACCTAAAATTTCCTCTATGAAAAATTGATACCACTAAAACACTTGTGTTTACAAGACATTTTAAAAGTTTAATGTTTTAAATTCAAATAATTTAGATTTAATTTAAGTATAATTTTTTTTGTCTTTACCTTATTAAACTTGTCAAATTAATAATGTGAAGAGGCATTTTTTTGTTTGTTTGTTTGACATTGATTTGTTTTGAAAAATGTGAGGGGAGGTGGTCATTATGTTTTGTCTCATCGAACTTGCATATAACAAAATGTTTCTTTTCTTTGGTTGCAAGATGCATTAAGGGGAAAATCATATAAATCAGAGGACATGAGAGAAAGTGCTCTGAAACCCAGTGGTCTTGATCAAAAAAGTCAGTGGCATAGGCTCTGAGGTCCACCGATAAGGATGAGAGGAAATTCACTGATGTTCATTGGCGAAGTCAAACGGAGATGCTCTGAAGCCATTGGAGGTCTTGCAAGAAATGTCTCCATCATAGGTATTGCAAGGAACGTCTCGGAAGAACTTTGTCGATTGCCATCGACGGTGTTGAAAAGAACTTCATCGATTTCTATCAACAGACTTGAGGACATTGACTCTGATAAAAATTAGGAAATGTTCATGGTTTTACACCTGTAAATATTCGAATGAGTAGCATTAAATCCCCATTTTTCTCAGTTCGATGGTTGTGGAAAACACTTTAATTGTTTGTCTCCAATTGGTATCAGAGTTATCATGAAAAATTCATGATGGTAAGGAATTTTGAAGATAAAATCGAAGTTTTTGAGGTGCCTTGATTTTGGACGGAACCCTAGATTCATGAATCATTTCTAAACAAGGGTTGCATGGAAACACGGTCCCTGCCGAGTTAGTTGGCAAATACATGCTTAAAAAATGAAACTTAATATAACTAAATGCATAAGTAATAAAAAAAATTTGTCAAAAGATAATAATCGAGGGTTGTTTGTTATTCAAAAAGTATAATGAACCTAAGTTGAATGGAACTATAATATTCATAAATATAATATAAATATAATAAATATATTATAAATATAATTAAAAATAATATATTAGATAATAAATATAATAATGCATAATAATAAAGACATAGTACAAGTTTTTATATTTAGATGTGGTGATTGGTAAAGTTCATTGATTATGTAATTAATTATACATATTGAAAGATGTGAAGGGAGCAATAACACTTCAATTCTATCAACCAATTAGAAATGAGAAACACAAATATTTTTATTATATCCAAAAATATATATTTGTTTTCCTATGTTAAACATTACATTGCATACACAAATTTATAGTAAAAGGTAAATTAATGTCACATCAAAAGAAAACTCATTGCTATAGTCCCATGGTAGGGACTAATAAGGGTTTTCTGTTGCAAATTAAACCGAACGATGTGTTTTAGGTTTTACCCATTTTACTAGCAAAGAAAAAAACAAGAAACCGTCAAGATCAGAACTTCTAAAATTCAGTGTAGGTTTAGGGTTTCGATTTTCAAATGCATATGTAAGGTAAGAGTCCCACGACTCACCATAAGTGGCACACACTCCCATTCACTAAAAATTGCACACCTGCAACAACCACATCTCTGCCCAATAAACTTAGATCACCGAGACATGAAAATGAGTAACTGGAGCTCAAAATCATGCAGATGCGAGTGAGAATAAATGTTTTTTTGAGAAGGAACACACATATGTGTTTTCTGTTGAACAACTGAGTGGGGGGGGTGAATCATTTGTAACCTTGATTAAACAATTATGCTTATTTTAAACTCTTTACATAGCACTCAATGACAATCTTAATAATGGAGGGAAGTAAGCAATAGTACATTCAACATCATTCAGACATATGAGATACACAGAGACAAATATTTCCTGAGGAAACCCATAAAGGGTAAAAACCTCTTCTTCTTTATATGATAAGTAATCTTTACATTCTTTACATTATCATACATATGAGCTCCAACTCATTGTGAGGCTACAACCTCTATTTTGCAAGATGCAACTTGCTGAGAGCACCAACACTCTGTTTTCTCTAGCACCCACTAGAAGGAAGCACCAACTCCCTGGTTTCTCTAGCACCCACTAGAATGAAGCACCAACTCCCTAATTGTTCCAGCACCAAATTCCAGTCACACAGGAACCAACCTGTATAACATAGAACAACAATTCTCCCTTGTACCACCCTGCCACCCCAGTTTCTCTGGTTGCAACCAGATGGAAGCTACAACTCCCTTTGTTCAAGCACCCACTTGAACCCTGAGGACAACAGTCCACCCTGACACCTCCCTACCACCCTAGTTTATGAATATGAATTACTAAAACTTATTACAGTGATATAGTGTTCAACAACAACTTACCAGTCTCATCACTATTCTGCAAGATTTCGTTGCTCTGTCTTCCCCACTATCTTCCTACATGCATCCATTACACTTTTTTGTTCTTCTACCTCTTGTGCTTTCTGCACCATTCCCTTTCAATGCACCTTTTGTCTTCTGTCAATTTCAGTTGTTGCACTCTCCTCCTTCTTCACACATCGATCCCCCATAACAACAACAACACCCTCTTCTTTTTTGCATCCTTATATTCTCTCTGCATCTTGTGCATGCCCCGTGTCCAATGATTCTGCATGTCAAGTGCTCTTCCTGTTCATCATGGAAACTCTTCAGCTTCTCTGTTTTTTAATCCCATGTCTCCATCATCACAGGGCATCATTATCAAATTACTTCGCATCACCGGCAGTTAAGATTCTTCATCTTATGTTACAGTCAAGATCAACTACTCTGTTGTAGTTACAGGTTCCAATTCTCATCCAACTGTTAATCTCCTCCATGGACAATCTATCTTCTACTTCCATATGCCTTGAGATTATTCACCTCCTCTATCAATCACCCCGAAGTGTCTTCGAGTCCTCTGGCAGAAACCATCAGTGGTTTCTGGAAGTTACACTAAGAAGTGCTACAGTAGCCCTTTGATCTTCTTCAGTTTCATCTACACTGTTGGATTAACTTCTCTAAATCTTGCGTTCATTTTTGCATTCTGCTCTTTGGCATTTCGGGATCACCGTGGTGGAGGATTTTAGTACTCTCCATTTCCCGACCCTCGAAACTCTAAAAAGGAGCTTGTATTGACGAAATCCTTCCCCCATATTCCGCCGATGTGACCAACGGTTGTGACCTCAGCCTTAGTTGAAATTGCATTTCGCAATTTTGTGTTTCGGCATTTCGGAATTTCGACACTTTTGGTGGTGAAGTGTTTCGACACTTCAACTCCCGTAATCCAGAACTCCGAAATGGAGTCAGATCAACGGTCCATCACTCCAGTGTATTTCATTTCATCGAATCGTCATTTCTGTATTCCTGTGGTGAAAGATTCTTGACTCTCCATGTCGCGGTGCCCGAAACTCCGAAACGAAGCTTGTCTGTGACATTTCGTGATTTCGGGTTTTGCGATTTTAGGACTCCTCTGATGAAGAGTCTTTACTCTTGACTCCTCCTACTCCCGGTATTCTAAACTCTGGTATGGAGTCTTTATCATTTCTTGACTTCGATTTTCACAACTTCGGGACTCCTTAGGATGAGAGTCTTTATCATTTCCATATCCCAGTGTCTGAAATCCCAGTATCCAGTACTCCAAGCGATGTGCTTGTTTTGGGTTTTTTCATTTCTACCCTTCGGGACTCTTGATGATGTGAGTCTCTGACATCTCCATCTCCCGGTAACCGAAATCTTGGTATACAACACTCCAAGTGATGCACCTGTTTCACGATTTTAGGTTTTCTCATTTCGTGACTTCGAGACTCCTATTGATGTGAGTCTCTGACATCTCCATCTCCCAGTAACTGAAATCCCGGTATCTAAAACTTCGAGCTATGCACCTATTTCACGATTTCAGGGTTTTTCATTTCACGACTTCTAGACTCCTATTGATGTGAGTCTCTGACATCTCCATCTCCAGGTAACCGAAATCCTGGAATCCAAAACTTCAAGCAATGTGCCTTTTCATGATTTTGGGGTTTCACATTTCGCGACTTCGAGACTCTTGTTGATGTGAGTCTCTGACATATCCATCTCCTAGTAACTGAAATCCCAAAATGGAGTCTTTGTTGAGCTTATTTTTCAGGGCTTTTCATTTCACCTTTCTTGTTAAAGAGCATGTAAGTTCTCCTGGATCCAATGCCAGTTAGACCTTAGGCTCATATCTGACGTTCATCGGGAAATCTTCAATGAGATCCATCACTGATCTTTTCGAGCTTGCTTTGTAGCGTCTTCCCAAAAGACTTCTGGTGCCCGCCTAGCACATCCTTCCTATAAACAAGCCATCATTTTTGTTGTACTCTCCATCAATGAAAATCATACACTACCTATAAAAACATGCCAACAATCTCCCCCTTTGGCATTGATGGCAACAAAGGAACCCAGACCTGTTCTTTCCACCTGGGAAGTATTTTTAGGAGGTATCAAATATGCAATCAATATAAGACTCCCCCTAACAGGATGGACTCTCTTAGGTGTGAAACGGGATGACACCCAACTTCTGTCGGAGATATTCAAAAGGGGTCTTAGCTAGGGGTTTAGTAAAGATGTCTACTATGTGTTCTGTGGTTGGACAATATTGAACCTGAACAACCTGATTGGTGACTTTCTCTCTCAAAAAATGGTATTTTATGGGAATATTCTTGGTATTGGAGTGGAATACAGGATTCTTAGACACATTGATGGCACTAGTGTTATCACAATGAATTGGGATTGGTGTAGCGTATTTTACCTCCAAGTCTGCAAGTGTCTGAATCATACATAATACTTGAGTGCAATAAGTAGCAACAACAATGTACTCTGTCTTTGTGGTTGTTAAAGAAATGGAACCTTGATTTTTACTAATCCATGCAACTAAATCAGTCACCAAGGAAGAATGCTCCTCCACTGGTGCTTTTTCTCTCATCAACGCAGTTTGCCCAATCTGCATCTAAATAAGCAGTTAACTGGAAATTCTGATTTTTGGGATACCAAAGACCATAAGTCATTGTTTTTTTCAAATACCTGAATATCCTTTTGACAGCTAGTAAATGACTCTGTTTAGGGGCAGACTGATATCTTCCTACCATTCCTACAACATGCATTATGTCTAGGTGAGATGTTGTGATGTACAACAGGCTACCTGTCATTGACCTATATGAACTTTGATCAACATCAGGTGAGTCATCATCCTTGCTTAATTTGCATCCAGTTACCATAGGTGTGTCAACAGGTTTAAAATCTTCCATTTGAAAACTTTTCAACATTTCTCTTAGATATTTTTCTTGAAAAATGAACATCCCTTCAGACCTCTGATTAATTTGCAAACAAAGAAAAAATGGCAGTTCACCTATCATAGACATTTCAAACTCAGACTCCATGGAAGAAGCAAACCATTTTACCAATGAATCATTATTACATTCGAATATGATGTCATCTACATAGACCAACACAATGAGCAAATCATCACCCTCTGTTTTGATATATAGGTTGTTGTCAATTGTTCCTCTATTGAACCCTTTGTCTTTGAGATACGTATCCAGTCTGTGATACCAGGCACGAGGAGCTTGTTCCAATCCATATAAATCTTTCTTTAGCTTGCATACTAAGTCAGGGTTATCATATAGTTTGAAACCATCTGGTTGTTCCATATATACTTCTTCATTTAAATCTCCATTGAGAAACGATGACTTGACATCCATTTGATAGACTTTAAACCTTTTATGACAAGCATAGGCAAGAAATTTTCTGATAACTTCTAATCTTGCTATGGGCACAAATGTTTCATCAAAATCCAATCCTTCTATTTAAGCATATCCTTTACAGACTAACCTTGTTTTGTTCCTGACAACTTGTCCTTGCTCATTCAACTTATTCTTAAAGATCCATTTGGAGCCAATGACATTTTTATCTTCAGGTCTATGAACCATCTCCCATGTATTTTTTTTCTCAATCTGAGTAAGTTCATCATTCATTTCTTTAACCCAGTGGTCATCTTTGTTGTCTTCATTAAAATTCTTGGGTTCCAGCATGGATATGAAGGCTATATGAGACTGTTCGGTGTTTTTGATTAGATTTCTCCTAGTTTGTACAGCTTTGTCTTTTTCTCCAATTATCTAAATTGCAGGATGATTCTTTTGAATGATTCTTGAGGAGGAATTTGAAGTTGACTGCTGATTTGAGTCTGTCTGAGTGTTTGAGTCTTCATTTTCTGAGTCTTGGACCTGTTCATCTTCAACTTTAGCTGTGTCTTCTGTAGAAGACTCATTATTGTACATCTCTCTTGTTGAGATTCCTTCATCAACTTTTACATCAATACAATCAACCATTTTATGAAGCCTCTTATTATAGCATCTATATCCTTTACTATTTGTAGCATACCCTAAGAAGATACTTTCATCAGCCCTATCATCATATTTTCCAAGGTTCTCATCATTATTATTTATGTAGCATTTACTCCCAAAGACTTTGAAGTGTTTAATTGAAGTAGGTCTCCCAAACCACAGTTCATAAGGTGTCTTGTCACTTTGTGGTCTAAGGTGAGATTTGATAAGAACATGGACTGCTATGTGTATTGCTTCTACCCAGTAGGTTTGGCCAATGTTCTTCTCATTCATCATTGACCTGGCCATTTCCTGCACTGTTCTGTTTTTCCTCTCAACAACTCCATTTTGTTGTGGAGTTCTTGGGATTTTGTATTCTCTCTTGATCCCATGTTCATCACAGAATTCCTTGAAGTCTCTTGACATAAAATATCCTGCCCAGTCTGATCTTACTTCCTTTAACCTCTTACCTGTTTGAGTCTCAGTTAAATCCTTAAACATTTTAAACTTCTTAAATGCTTCAGCCTTTTCCTTGAGAAAGGCAACCCAGGTAAGTCTAGAGTAATCATCGATAATTAGCATGAAGTGATTTTCTTTCCCTATGCCTTCTTGTCTTGATGGTCCACATAAATCCATATGAACTAGTTGGAGTGGTTTCTCTATTGAAGTAAATCTCTTGTACTTAAACTGTGTCATGTTTTTCTTCCCTACTTGACAGGGTTTACACATTGAATCTCGGGGCTTTGATATTCTCGGAAGATCCTTTACTACCTCAAGTTTTTTGAGTTTGATTAAGTGGTCAAAGTTTATATGTCCAAATGTCCTATGCCATAACCAGATTTCATCATGTCTTCTTAGATGACATTCTTCTCTATTTTCTTTCAACACATATACATTATTTTCTGTCCTTATGCCTTTGTCCACCACTTGTCTTGAGGTTACAGATTTTATCTTGCAGTCCTTGGATGTGAACACCACTTCACATCCTCTGTCACACATTTGACTTACACTGAGAATATTATGTTTCAGCCCATATACAAGTAGAACATATTGGAATTTTCCTTTTCCATTACTTAAGCTCACCATCCCTTTGCCCTTTATTTTCCCTGGAGCATCATTTCCAAAGGTTACGTTTCCTGATTTTCTTTCACTTAGAGATAGAAAATTTCCTTTGTCTCTCATAATGTGTTTGGAGCATCCACTGTCTATATGCCAAGGGTTAATTTTTCTTTGAGCAGACAATACTAATCCACACTTGTCACTTTCCTTCTTCTTCCAAAACTTGACATTTTCAGCAGGGGATTTCGAATCTAGTTCATAGTTCCTTAACCAAAATTCAATAGATTTATGTCCAAAGTTATGACAAGTGTAGAATTCAATCTCATTATTCAATAGGTCAAACTTATTGTTGCATTGTTTTCTACTCATTGACTGTTGATTATTTCTTGGCCTCCTTAGTTGCATGTGTCTAGACTTAATTTGGCAAATTGGAATCTGTGAAGGAGTGTTACTTGGTTGTATCATTATTTGTTGTGGGAAGTATTTATTCCTTTGAAATATTAATTTATCATGTCTAAGTCTTAACGAACAATTTACAACTTTGTGACCAAAGTTAGAACAGTAGAAACAATAGCCTTGGAAAAATTCTTTGTACCTGGGAAATGGTTGTCTTCTTTGTGAAAATCGATTTATTCCATGTTGATAACGTCTTTCAGCAGTGGGTACATTATTTCTTTGTTCTACAGATTCAATTCTGACATCTTTTTCCTTACTCGTCCTGTGCGGTTGATCGTCTTCCTTTGTTTCTGCAGGTTCGTTGTTGTTAATGGTTGTACATTTGACAAACTTGATGGGTTCTTCGTTTCTTGTCTTGCCACTACTTGATCCCTCTTCATAAACCAAACCAGTTTTTAGCTTTGGATTCCTTTACTGATTCAGAATGGTGGCTAATCCTTATGAGGCTTTGATACTTCACAGATTCTGATTATACAAGGCTTGAAACTTCTCCATCTCTTTCCTAGTTTTCACTACTTCTTTTTCTAATACTTCACATGTTGCCTTCTTTTCTGATAACTATCGTTTCAGAATGTCTTCGATTTTCTTTCCCTCTTCTAATTCTACTTTTAGTAGGACAAGGTCTTCATCGGGTTCTTTACTGTCTTTCTCGAACTGTATCAACAATTGTCTTTGCTTTCTATTCTTGATTCTTAGTCTGTCAATCTCTTCCAGTGCATTGATCAGTTCTCCTTCCATGTCAACCATAGCTTCTTCTTCATTAAAATCACTCCCTGTGTTTTTATTATCATAATCTTGTTTGGCCATAAGTATGAAGTCATTTATTTTATCTTCGATAGATCAGTCATTGTCTTCATCATCTGAAGGATCATCATTATTGTTTACACATAGAAATTTCTTCTTAAATTTATTCTCTTTAAATAAATTTTTGTGTTTGTACTTCTCCTCATCATCACATGTCTGATCCTTTCCTTTGTGGGGACATTTATTTACAAAATGACCTATCCTACCATAGTTCAAACATTTGAAAGGCAATTTACCTTTTTTTTTTCCTGATCCCTTCTTCAGTCTCTTCACAAATTTTGCTTCAATTTCATTAGGCTCAGAATCCTTATTCTTATTTGCCTTAAATGATGCTTCTCTGGAGGTGGGTTTATCTTTAATTATTCTCATTTCATATGCAGTCAATGTTCCTAGAAGTTGATCAAACTCCAAGGTTTTTAGATCATTTAGTTCTTCTATTAAAGAGACCTTTGGATTGAACCTATATGGGAGAGATCTCAATATTTTTTGAATTAAAGAAGGTTCCTCAATTGTTTCACCAAGTGATTTCATTGCATTTAGCATTTCTTCTATTCTCAGAAAGTATTTTCCAACAGTTTCATCTTCCTTCATCTTCATCTGTTCAAACTGTATTCTATAGGTTTGAAGTTTGTCGTCCTTTACCTTCTCATTACCTTCATAACTGCTAATGAGTTTGTCCCACATTTCTTTGGCAGTTCCTAGGTGCATAACTTTTACGAATTCTGCTTCTACAAGTCTACTCAAGATGGCATTCATAGACTTAGTGTTGAAGCTAAATTCTATCTTGCCATCCTTATTAGATAGTACAACTGGCTTTACATAACAAGTATCTACCACATCCCAGCCATCTGCACCTAAAGCCATTATGTAGGTTCTCATTCTAACTTTCCATAAGGCAAAGTTTGTTCCATTGAATAGAGGGGCCTTATTGGTTGAATTTCCTTCATGGCTTGACATGTTTAAGCTGTAGGATCTACCGTTAGATAAAGGGGCCGACTATGATACCAATTGTTGAACAGCTGAGAGCGGGGGGGGGTGAATCAGTTGTAAACTTGATTAAACAATTATGCTTATTTTAAACTCTTTACAGAGCACTCAATGACAATCTCAATAACACAGGGAAGTAAGCAATAGTACATTCAACATCATTCATAGATATGAGATACACAAAGACAAATATTTCCTGAGGAAACCCATAAAGGCTAAAAACCTCTTCTTCTTTATATGATAAGTAATCTTTACATTCTTTACATTATCATACATATGAGTTCCAACTCATTGTGAGGCTACAATCTCTGTTTTGCAAGCTGCAACTTGCTGAGAGCACCAACTCTATGTTTTCTCTAGCACCCACTAGAAAAAAGCACCAACTCCCTGGTTTCTCTAGCACCCACTAGAAGGAAGCACCAACTCCCTAAGTGTTCCAGCACCAACTGGATGGAAGCACCAACTTCCAATCACACAGGAACTAACCTGTATAACAGAGAATAATAGTTCTCCCTTGCACCACCCTGCCACCCTGGTTTCTCTGGCTGCAACTAGATGGAAGCTACAACTCCCTTTGTTCAAGAATCCACTTGAACCTCTGAGGACAACAATACTCCATGGCACATCCCTAACACCCTGGTTTATGAATATGAATTACTGAAACTTATTACAGTGATATAGTGTTCAACAACAACTTACTAGTCTCATCACTGTTCTGCAAGATTTTGCTTCTTTGTCTTCCTGCACGCATCCATTGCATTTTTCTATTCTTCTGCCTCTTGTGCTTTCTACACCATTCCCTTTCAATGCACCTTTTGTCTTCTATCCATTTCAGCTACTCCACTCTCCTCCTTCTTCACACATCGATCCCCCATAACAACAACAACGCCCTCTTCTTTTATGCATCCTTATATTCTCTCTGCATCTTGTGCATGCCCGGTGTCCAATGGTTCTCCATGCTCTGCATGTCGAGTGCTCTACCTGTTCATCATAGAAACTCTTTAGCTTCTCTGTTTTTTAATCCCATGTGCCCATCATCACTGGGCGTCATTATCAAATTACTTCGCATCAACAGCAAGTAAGATTCTTGATCTTTTGTTACAGTGGAGCTCAACTACTCTGTTGTAGTTACAGGTTCCAATGCTCATCTAGCTGTTAATCGCCTCCACAAATAGTCAGTCTTCTACTTCCAGATGCCTTGAGATTCTTCACCTCCTCTGTCAATCACCCTGAAGTCTCTTCGAGTCCTCTGGAAGAAACCATCAATGGTTTCTGGCAGTTACACTGAGAAGTTCTATAGTAGCCCTCCGATATTTTTTAGTTTCATCTGCACCATTGGACTAACTTCTCTAAATCTTGCGTTCATTTCAGCATTCCTCTCTTTGGCATTTCGGGATCACCGTGGTGGAGGATTTTAGTACTCTCCATTTCCTGACCCTCGAAACTCCGAAAAGGAGCTTGTCTTGACTAAATCCTTCCCCCATCCTTCGTCGATGTGACCAACGGTTGTGACCTCATCCTTAGTCGAAATTGCATTTCACAATTTTGCATTTCAGCATTTCAGCATTTGGACACTCTTGGTGGTGAAGTGTTTCGACACTTCAACTCCCGATATCTAGAACTCTGAAATGGAGTCAGATCAATGGTCTGACACTCCAACGTATTTCATTTCGTTGAATCGGCATTTCAATATTCCTGTGGTGAAATATTCTTGACTCTCCATGTCGCGGTGCCCAAAACTCCAAAACAAAGCTTGTTTGTGACATTTTGCAATTTCAGGTTTCGCGATTTTGGGACTCCTCTGATGATGAGTCTTTAATATTGAATCCTCCTACTCTCGGTATCTGAAACTCTGGTATGGATTCTTTATCATTTCTCGACTTCGGGTTTCGCGACATTGGGACTCCTTAGGATGAGAGTCTTTGTCATTTCCATCTCTCGGTGTCTGAAATCCTGGTATCCATTACCCCAAGCGATGCGCCTGTTTAGGGTTTTCACATTTTGGCACTTCGGGACTCCTGATGATGTGAGTCTCTGACGTCTCCATCTCTTGATAACCAAAATCCCGGTATCCAACACTCCAAGCGATGCGCCTGTTTCGCGATTTTGGGGTTTCTCATTTCACGACTTCGAGACTCCTGTTGATGTGAGTCTCTGACATCTCCATCTCCCGGTAACCGAAATCCCGGTATCCAAAACTTTGAGTGATGCACCTATTTCATGATTTCGGAGTTTCTCATTTCATGATTTCGAGACTCCTGTTGATGTGAGTCTTTGACATCTCCATCTCCTGGTAACCAAAATTCCAGTATCCAAAACTTCGAGCGATGCACTTATTTCGCGATTTTGGGGTTTCGGATTTCGCAAATTTGAGACTCCTGTTGATGTGAGTCTATAACATCTCCATATCCTGGTAACCAAAATCCTGAAATGGAGTCTTTATTCAGGTGATTTTTCAGGGTTTCACATTTCACCTTGCTCGTTAAAGAGTGTGTAAGTTCTCCTGGATCCAATGTTGGTCAGACCTCGGGCTCATATCTGACGTTCATCGGGAAATTTTCAATGAGATCCATCACTGATCTTATCGAGATTTCTCTCCAACATCTTTCCAAAAGACTTCGGGTGCCTTCCTGGCACATCCTTCCTGTACTCAAGCCATCATCGTTGTTATACTTGCCATCAATGACAAGCATACACTACCTGTAAAAACATGCCAACATTTTCTTTATCTGTCTTGTGCAAGAAACTTTCTGAATATTTAATCATATCAACTAGATCTATAACACACCAAGGTCGAGCCCTTGCTAAATTGTAATTATGTTTATAGGCTGGTGAGCCAAGTGTTTATAAGATAAATACTTACATGTTTATTAGGCTGGAGAGCCTAGATGTTTAAATCCATGAGCTTGATTTTGTATATGTAAATACACATATCATTAATAAAATTACACTTCTGTGTGTAGACTGACCCTGAAGAAAGATTTATGGGGGACTAAACTCCACTAGGTAGGGTAAGGGAGGGGGCTAAGTGTCTAGGTGTAGGGGCTAAGATGGAGGGCTTACCTCTAAGGGAATAATATTTTATTATTATGTCCTAAAGGCTAAGGTAGACATCATCAGTGTTGTCCTAAGTTCCTGGAAAGGGAATGAGTGCTAAGTGGAACTCATGCAGCTTCAGGAAGACATGTGTCAACCTGGGCACATGCATTTTATAGTGGGGAAATTCAACTCATTGGGGGTTCCTCCTCCTTGCCATTCTCACGACCCTGACGATTCTCTGAAATCCTGTCACCCTACCCGATTCACCATTGACTCACGTACCGAGCCACCATCATCTCCATCATCAACCTATGAACAATCATGCACCCTGTAACTATTTGAGTCATGTTGTGTCATAACTATTGGTTGTTGCAGCCCACTCAATTCCTTGACTAAGTGTGGCTTGTTGTCATCATATTATCTTATTGATCTTTTTTGTTGCCATCAAATTTTTGGGAATTGACTTAGAAGATGGATTAAAGAAGCAGGTTGTTAGGCCTGTGGTTTGAAGAGGTGGGTTGTCAGGCCCGTGCACTGAAGAAGCGGGTTGGTAGGCCTACAATCAACTTTCTCCAGGTGAGAGATGTTGTTGGGGAAGTGATTTTCTAGAGGAAGCCCAACTGCAACTATAGTTCTTGGAGAATTCTTGTTCAACCTATTGTTGAATCCCTGTAAGGAAAGTGGGGTAGCTAAAGGACTGTGGAGCAGAGAAGGGGCACACTTTCTGGGATGAGACAGGCATGTGGGGAATGAGAGGTTGTAGGCTGTTAATGTGAGTTGGCCTTGGGAGATAATCCTTCATGTTGAATTGTGTGACTTTCCTATTTCCTTTGCTAATCCTAAGAATCCCTTGCTTGGTGGAGTTTAGTCCCAGCTCGGGGGTGACCCACTCGTGAGCGTGATGGACAATGTGGTCTAAGGTTGGGAGGTTTGTGGAAGGTCTCCACGTAGTTTGGTGGTCATCTATTGAAAGATAAGTGCCAAATATTTGTTAATTGTATGTTGTGTAATTGTACATGTGTTATAACTTGATTTGTAATGCCTAGATATATCAGTTGTGTTGTGTGTGTAGGCTTACTGTTATTTCCTCATTGGTCTGTGCATGGTTAGAATATATTTCCAATATGTTTTAATGATTATTTCCACATGAATAAGTGGCATGAACAAAATGATGCAACTGTTAATTGTGCTATATATGCGTGCATATCAAGTTACAAAATGGTATCAGAGCTAAGTGAAATGTCCAAGAAGTGGTGTTTCCCAGCTTTTTGGTGGTCGGGGACATTAAAAAATGGTATCAGAGCCATGGTTTCAACACTGAGCCTAGATGGGTCATGTTAGTGGAAGCTAAAGAAAAAGTTTTGGAAAAGAATTGTTGTCGAAATGGACAAAACTAAGGTTCATAGCCCATGGTTTCTACCCTGAACCTAGATGGGTCACGAACGAGAACTTCGACAAAGAAAGTCTAGATAATTTTGAGGTACAGAGTGACAGAAGGTTGTTGAAAGAATACTTGGACTATGTTCATAAACATAGGATGTGTAGCAAGTTTAAGAAATGACCATAGAGAAATAAATCACAACATTCATGGTGTTGTACCATTAGATCTGGGCGAGAGCAAGATAATCTGTCAGATCAAGCGAAGATTAAGTCATGACTATCAAATCTCATTGAAGAGAGATCAACGGTGGGGATCCATTGTGGAGATTGGGAAGGAAATTAAAGCGAGAGTAAGTTGAGACCCCATAATCCATCAATATCATTGATCTTTCTTAGTCAACATATCAATGGTGGATGCCCAAAGGGGTTGGATCCAACGGTGGAAAGCGAGGAGTTTTTCACTGTTGGGCAAGGTTCAATTCTCGTGAGGGATTTACCTGGAGCCATGGGGACACCTTAAGGTAGTGATTGAACGTGTGGTTGCACCCAAAGATACCATATTAAATGGTATCGTGACTCATGCACACATAAGTGGATCAAAGCCCACCCCCATGTCCTTCAATCTTAAGTCTCCGAGGTGTAGGACAGTTGGTGACGAAGTGTATTGTTAAGCCACTTTGTGTTGAAAAGTCACTAGTTCAAAACCTGCAGGGACAAAAAATCCAACAATGTTAAGGGTTGGTGTGGCTCAGGACGGGTGCAATCCCCGAGTGACTTTGACGGCTTAGATTCCCCTGAGTCGCGGTTTCTCAAGCCAAAGGTTAATCCTACTTCCATGAAGGTCTGGACAAATTAACAAACAAAAAAAAAACATATCAATGGTGTATATCGATTCCACCACTGGCGAGCATCTTCTCATTGTGAAGATTGGGAAGGAAATTAAAGCGTGAGCAAGTTGAGTTTCCACAATCACTCCTGGTCGTTGATATTCATGACTCTTTAAAACACGACTATCGATCTTGCAAAGTGAGATAAGCACCCAAAGGTTAATTTGAGGTCACATCTCTCAGTCACCTGTAGAGAAGATAGAGAGAACTTTGTGCAATTTTTGTCCGTTGATCCAACCAAGGAACATGTGTCGAAAAGTTAGATTATTCGGGAATACGACATTCGGGAAAAAGAAGGTGTGAATAGAGTGGAAACTCCCAAAGTTCTGAAGCTTGAATCTCTGAAGTCCCGAAGTTCGAAGATAATATGGACCGTTCATCGAAGGAGGCATGTGTTAGAAGATTGACTTGTTTGGGAATTCGACGTTCACGAGAAATGGGGTATGCTAAGGTGAAATCTTGAAGTCTCAAAGTGAAGTGGCCTACTGACGTCACTAGGGATGATGTGGAAACATGGGATGTGTGCCATGTGTCAGTGAGTTAAGAACCTTTGTAAAATATAAATGTCGTTAGAATGTGACATATATCACCTACCTAATTGGACCATGTGTTGGCTTCGTGTGTCCTGCCATGTGGTGCTCCTGGAGGTGGCACAAGGTAGTTAAACTTGGAAAAGAAGTTAGTTGGATCAGACCCTCATTAAATTTGGTCATGATCTATCAAGATCGATGGTCGGGTGGCATTGTAGAGATTGAAGTTGCGCGGTAGATAATTCTACAAGGCGGTTCTTCAATCCAAACCATGGTTTCCCAGAAGGGATATGTGTCAGTGTGGTGATAATTGCAGAATGATCGACGGGTTACTCCAAAACTACCAACCCATGTCCCTTCAATTTGAAAAGTACTAAATTTGATGTGACATTTTTAGCATTTATTAGTTTGAGCACGAAAACTGTGGGCCCCAGAGGACATGTGGAGGCATATCGTGAAGTCTAGAGACTTGATACTCTAGAAGAAATGGTGCATGAAGGAATGTGTATTATAGATCCATCGTTCTTCTCCCATTCTACAATTTTTTGTTTTGTGATGTTACGATCCACAGAAAAAGGGAAACCTCCAAAGCTGGGAGCCCGAAGTTTCAAGGCTCTCGATAAGTGCCCAAATCATAAGCGTTGGGTCACAGCCGTGGTCCCATGCGAACTAAGGGATGAAGAAAAAAAAGGGGATAGCGCCCAAAATTTGTTGTAGAATTGAGCACGACTTAGAGATAGAAGCCCGAGGGGTTCTTGACCGAACAAGACCCGCAAAAAATAGAATTTGATATTGCTTTTGTTGAATCAGACTGGTTTATTTTGGAAAATTATTAACGTCTATTACCCTAACAAAATTTTGGTTGACTGCAAATTTTGTAGAGTTAATGATTGTTAGGACCGAACTAAATTGTCTCATAGGGAAGAGAAATGGGGAAGGCACAGGGTGATTACAGTTCCTAAATTGAAGTTAGAGGAATGGATGTCCATTTAGGAGTTGAAGTATCTAACTCTAATGGGCATGGAGAAGAGATAGATAAAGAAGGAAACATGATGAAAATCATTAAAAAATTGCAGAAAGATGTCCAAACTCACTGATCAGATAAAAAAAAGATCATGAAAGCCAAGGAGCAATAGGGAGAATTCGACAAAAAGTTGATGCAGATCTTGGAAATAATAGAAAATAAATTGAGTAAGAAGAGTGGCTCAAGAAAATCAAGAAGTCACAGAAGAAAAAAAAGTGATAGCAGACATCACTAACACTCCCCGAGGCATTCCAATAAGAGAGCACAAAACAACTCAAGTCCATCCCCTATTAGGAAACATAAGAGGTCTGGGGTGGATGAGCTACGAGGAGAAATGAACAAAATAAAACCTCCTACGTTTGATGGGGAGCACAAGAAGGATGAAGATTCATAGACACGGTTGTTGGGCATGAGAAAGTATTTTCAATTGCATCAGTATTCTTCTCATGCAGAAGGAAGAATTTCCATCTATCAACTCAAAGGAAAGACATCCATGTGGTGGGATCAGCTGGTGCAGGTGTAACACATTCATGAGAAAAATGTTACTGGGAGGGAATTCAAGAAGTATTTTGAAAATAAATACTTGACTAAGAGGTACTATGATAATAAAATGAAATATTTATTTGAAATCAAGCTGGGAAGCATGTCCACTGATGAGTATAAAATAAGGTTTTTATAATCCTTGAAGTATGTCTCTTTCGTCAATGATGAGACAGTCAATATTCAAAGGTACTTGAGTGGTTTTCCATCATGCATAAGTGAAAAAATACAATATGATTATCCCAAAAAATTGGAGACCATAAGGTGAGCTAAGTGCCTATATGATCAACAAAAACCAAGGCCAACTTTCCAAAAATCTTGGGAAGACAAGAAGAAATTCAAGATGGATCAGAGGAAGAAGGTAATTAAGCCACCATTCTTCAGAAATAATCCTCAAGGACAACCAACTTCTAGAGAACCCATAACTATTGAGACAGGTGGTCAAAGGCCAAGGAAACCACCTATTCAATGTTGGGGTTGTAAAGATGATCATATTTTTAGATATTTTCCCCACATAAGTGACAAAGAGAGAGTTGTTCACAATGTTCAGCACGTTGAAAAAGCGGGGGACATGGGAAAAAATGTACCAAGGATCTATGCATCCTTGGACAACAACCAAGCAGAGTATCAATCAGAGATGATTGAAGTGGAAGGTATGATCAACAACCAAACCATTACTATTTTAATTAGATAAGGATCTAGTCATAGTTATATAGATCCTAAGATGGTGGAAAGTTGCAATTGCCAAGAAACAGGCATGGGGAATCTTGGTTGGTGCAACTGGCTATTGGAGCCAAAGGAAAAGTCAATGATATGGTTAAGTCATGTCTTATGGACATGAATGGGCTGACCACAAGGGAAGACTTGAACATCTTGCCTTTAGGTTCTTATGAATTCCTAATTGGTATGGATTGGTTAGACCAACACCATGCCATATTAGACTGTTGTAACAAGGAATTCACTTGCCTATATTAGGAAGGAAATCAGAGAACAATCCAAGGAATTCCTAGGGAGGTGACTATCAGAGAAATTTCATAAATGTAGCTGAACAAAGGCTATAGGAAAGGTTGTCAAATATTTGCAACTCACATGGAAGAAGAACCTAAGGATAAGGTGCCAAATTTGGAAGATCATGTAGTCCTAGAAGATTTTGAACATGTGTTCAAGGAGGTATCGGGACTACCCCCAAAGAGAGATATTGATATTTCTATAAATTAAATTCCTGGAGTAGCTCCAGTGTTAAAGAATCCTTACAAAATGAGTACACTAGAGCTGAAGGAGTTGAAAATGAAGATTGAATAACTTTTGAAGAAGGGGTATATATGGCAAAGTGTGTCACCTTGGGATTCCCCAGTCTTGTTCGTGAAGAAGAAATATGGGACATTAAGATTGTGCATTGATTTCAGATAGTTGAACAAAGTGACTGTAAAGAACAAGTATCATCTGCCAAGGATT
>JZKD02S0710719.1:104279-144658 GCA_000966675.3 Picea glauca | reverse complement strand
AACATATAATATAAGAAAGAACAAAAAAAATCCAAGAGTAACATAGATTGTATTAGATTACTCTATAAGAAAACATATCCTTACAACCCATGTGAACAACATACATTTCTCTTGAATTTGTTCACAACAAAACAACAACAAAAACAAGTTCTTCTCTCTATCAAATGATGGCCCTAAAGGATTCTCAGTATTAGTAGTTTCAACAATAGTACATCGAAGCTCCAAGGAATGGCTTCTCAATTTTAGTTGACAACGTATTCCCAAAATAGTTCAAAAATGTATAATATTTGAAGATCCAAAAATCCCCCTCTTTAGGTACAATTCAAGTATTTATTTGGGTCCATTTTGACTCTTGGCCTGTCCCTTTCCCCTATGACATTTCATTTACCAATGTTTTTCCTTATTCTCTTTATGATGATGAGGAGAAAAAGAAAGAAGTTACATTTTGAATTTGTCTTCTAGTGTTGGTGGATCATCATGGATTTTGGTTGTAGTGCACCTCATCTATCATAACGATTGGCTTGGACATTGGGGAATCTAATCATTATAGTGTTTGGACTCTTTCCTCAATCGTTTGAGTTTGATTTCTTTCACTTCTCCTCTACCACTGCTACAACTGTGGTTATTATTTATTTGTTGTATTTGGCTATATATTGTATCAAGAGGATGATGAGTACAACCTCCCCTTGGAATTGGTACTTGGCACCATTCAACATATGACAAATGAGTGGAATTAGAGTAAAACTATTAAAAAATAGCAACCAAAACCATAAAATTGAAGCATTAAATAATTTAAATTTCACATATGATTCCTTGAATTTGATTCTTGGTTCTTCCACTCATGGTTGATGTGTTTTATTGTACGAGGATGTGTTTGAGGTGGAATACATGAATAATGAAAAATGCAAAAATTCGGTGAGGAATTTCTCATATCACATAACCATGAAGTTTTATATCTCCAAAATATTTTTTCAACGGTATAAACAACACATGAAATATAAGTTCGAGTCAAAAGTTATGGCGGAAATAGGAGCACTAGTTTTGTAGGGTCTTGTCCCTCTTCTAGACAACTTGGAATGAATTCCTCCAGTAGCATTTGAAAAACCCTAACTTTTTCATAGGTGATTGACAATAGTTTCCTTTGTAGTCCTTTATTTTCTGAGTATGGAACTACTATATGTCATGTTCTATGCTATCCACAATATTGCGAGAATACGTTTTTCCCATATACAATCCATTTATATTTCAAGTATCTCCCTGTAGACCTCGGTCTTCTTTTCCAATTCTTTCGATTTCCATTTGGAATTTTCTTGACTCTTTCTCCTTCCCATGGATAAACTATCCAAATGTAGCCATGTGGGACACTTGTTTCCATCAATATCCAAAGGAGAAAAAATCCCATCTATCTACAGTTGATGCAATTGTTTCAAGCATAGATGCTACTCTTAGTTTGAATTGTGTAGGTTTTACCAACCTAAAATTTTTACTTGGGGATTTTAACATTGTCACTTGTGATGAGTGTCATTGTTTCATGGAAACCTGCACAGGATATCTAGCTAAAGCAAGTACAAACAAAGCTTATCAAGAAAGGAAGAGAGATTCAATATGGAAGAATGAGAAAATATATTCACATTAGTCCAATGAGATGATGATTGATACATAGATCATGATCAATATAATACAATGAATGAGTGGAATACACTCATATATAGGGCAAAACATTCCATAATTAAGAAAAGAAATCAAGTAGTTAGCTTTCCTTAGGAATGCATGAATGCATAATAGTGATGGTAAAAATAGAAAGTCTAAAATACAACTAGTCAGTTAACTCCCACTAAACTAGTGTGTTGAAAATAGAAATTTCTCCAACACCCTCCTTGAACATCACCATGTCAGTGTTTCATGGAAACCTGCATAAAATATCTATCTAAATCATACACAAACAAATCTTATCAAGAAAAATAAGAGAGATACACAATGAAGAATGAGAATCAATGTATATTTTGATCTTATCAATGAGTGAGTGATATTCACTCATATAGGAAATGACATCCTATAATTGGGAATGCATGCATAATATCGATGGTCTAATATTAGAAAGTCTAAAATAGAACTATTCAGTTAACTCCCAATGAACTAGTGTTACTCCCACTAAACTAGTGTGTCGAAAATAGAAATTTCTCCAACAACCCCCCTGAACATCACTATGGAGTAAAAAATGAGTCCCATCTACTAGGCCATTTTAGGTACTTATGTACAATGAAAATAATGAACACTGAATAAAAATGTGGAAAGAGGGAAAACCACGTGGGAACAAAAATCCCCCTCAAAGAAAAATGTATCAAAAGAAGAAAAGGCAGTTGCTAGGAAACTGTGTTCTTCACTGCAAGATGATCCCGCAAAGTCTGAAACTTCTTATTAGTGAATTTCTTGGTGAATATGCCAACAGTCTGTTCAGAGGAAGGACATAACTGCAAATCAATGATCTTGTCATGTACTAAATCTCTGATGAAATGCATGTGACCTCAATGTGTTTGGTTTCCTATCGTTGTACTGGATCTCTGCAAAATCTCATTGTACTTTGATTGTCTCACCATATGATAGTTGGACAATGAAACTGGATACCAAGCTCGGTAAGGAAGTGTTGAAGCCAAAGTGTTTGAATGACACAGTTGACTAATCCTCTATACTCGAGCTCTGTAGAAGATAAAGCAATGGGCAATTGTTTCTTACTTGACCAACAAATTGGGTCTGACCCCAAACCAAGAGTGTACCCAGATGTGGACTTACGATATATGCTATCACCAACCCAATATGATTATGTGACACCTATGAGATCTAATGCACAACTAGTTGCATAGTGAATACCATAACTCATGGTGCCCTGAACATATCTGAGGATGCGCTTGGAAGCCTTCTAGTGAAGATCATGGGGTTCCTTCATGTATATGGAAAATTCTCCTACCACATATGAGATATATGGACTGGTGTGGGTGAGATACAAAAGACTCCCCACCAACTGTCGATACAAAGTTTTTTCCACTAATGGTGTATCCCCGCCATCCTCAAGTTTGATCCCAGATAAGAAGGGTGTAGGTGCAGAGTTATAGTTTGTCATGTGGAATCTATCGAGAAGATCCCTAACATACTTATCTTGAAAAATTTTGATGTCGAAAGAATCCTGACTGATCTCAAGACCAAGAAAGAAGTGTAGTGGACCCATGTCCATCACAGAGAACCTGTCATGAAAAATATCTTTGACCACAGCAATGGTTGAAGAAGAGATACCAGTGGTCAAAACATCATCAACATAGAGCACTAATATCATCACAGAGTTAGTAGTCCTCAATATGTAAACATTGGAATCAGATTTACATCTAACAAAATCATGTGAAAGTAAGTAAGAATCCATCTTTTCATGCCATGCTCTAGGTGCCTCCTTGAGGCCATAGAAAGACTTCTTCAGTCTGCATACTAAATATTAGTTCTGGATGAAGCCATGTTGCTGCTCCATGTAGATCTCCTTTGAAAGGTCACCATGAAGAAAACCATTCTTCACATCTATCTAGTGAACTTTCCATCCTTTGGCTGCTGCAATGGCTAGAGCCAAGTGATTGGAGTCCATCTTTGCTACAAGAGAAAAGGTCTCATCATAATATATCCCATGAATCTATTGAAATCATTTTGCAACTAATCTGGATTTGTACTTTCTCACCTGACCATCTATTTCTCTCTTGGTCCTGTAGACCCATTTTCATATGACAAGTTTCCTCCCTGGTGGAAGTGGAACTAGATCCCAAGTATGATTCTCTAGGAAGAGTCATGCTCCTCCTGAATGGATGATTTCCATAGTGGATTTCCAACGTTCTCACTATAGGTATGTGGGTCAGAATATTGGACCATATAGCAATGCATGGGAATCATTGGTTCAGAAGCTAAAAATACATGAGAAGGATCCACATGTTGAGATCAAGTCCTCCTCGAATCCAATGGATCCCCTGCAAGGTTTCCTACTTTCTAAAGTGTGGAATGTGCCCACTTAGGAATTTGTTGAAGATCTGAAGTTGTCTCCTCATTTGGATGTACTACCTGCTCATATGCATGTACAAAATCCTATGAATATTTGTCTAAATATATAGCATCTGAGTGTGTGGAATCATCATCTCTGATTTCTAGAACTGATGGAAGCACAAGAGTCTCTGCATATTGCACTGGAGGTAAATGGAAAGGACTCTCCTCAAACTGAACAGTGTGTTCAATGATGAGACGGGTTGTAGAGGGATCAATCAATCTATACCCCTTCACATCATCTGGATATGCCACAAACATGAAAGGTGTTCTCTGTGGATCTAAGGCTTTCCTCTTTTCAGAAGGAATATGGGCCCCTGCTCTATATCCAAAGATGCGGAAGTGTGTGACATCTGGTTTGTCACCTGTCCAAGCCTCAAAAGGTTTCCTATCCTCGACAGATCTATGAGGTGATATTTTCTATATGTAAGTAGAACAATTAAGTGCCTCGGCCCAAATCTTGGAAGGAGGTGATCTTGCATGCAACATGCAATTGGTCATCTCCTTGAGACACCTGTTCTTCCTTTCAAAAATTCCATTCTATTGTGGAGTGTATGGAACTATGTGTTGCAACTGGTTACCAACTTCATGGAAAATATTCTGAACATCTTTGTTGATATAATCCCCCCCATTTTTTGTATGGAGGATATTTATTTTCTTCCTAGTTTTTGTCTCTACTAGAGCTTTGAAGTCTTTGAGATGCTCAAAAACTTCAGACTTTTGTCTGAGAAAATAAACCCAAGTATAGCATGAGTAATAATCAATAAATGTAAGAACATGCGTTGCTTTGCTAATGGATAGATGTGGTGATGGACCCATGAGATCATTGTGAACAAGATCCAAGGAAGAGGAGGCTCTCCTTGCCTTCCCCTTCTCAAAATTCTCTTTAAGATACTTTCCAAGAATGCATCCTTCACAAACCCCTTCAGAAAAGTGAATGGCTGGCAAGCCTTTGACCATTCCTTGCTTGGAAAGTCGTGGCATGTACCTAAATTTTAAATGACCAAATATCTCATGCCATACTCTAATACTATCATTAGCATGTGTAAGTAGAAGAAGGAGTCATATTCAGTAAAATTAGTGAACTTATACAACCTTGATTTGTGATCTACCTCACCAACTGCAATAATGGAATCATCATGTATGTCAAGTACAGTAACTAAATCTAATGTAAATTCAACCCTTTTACCTGTTTGAGTGATCTGATAAATTGAGAGTAGATTTATAGAAAGATTTGGAACATGTAAGACATTCTAAAAACTTCCATTAGGGAGTTTCACTCTTCCCTCTCCTGCAACCACTATTGGAGTATCATCCCCCATGAGAATAGGAGGTCTAGAGCATGAAATCAAAGAAGTAAAAACTTTCTCTTTAGCTGCCATATGATGTGATGCACTAGAATATATAATCCATGAATCATATGAGGAATTAATTGAAACCAGAGCATGGTGATTACCTTTCTTAGGCACATGGTATTCTTCCTTCTTCTTCTTGGCTCTTTCATGAATGAAGTCTCCAAGGTTATTCCTCTAAAGTACATGTGTCATAAGATCGATTTGTTTCTTCATGCATGTGAATTCTTCATAATTCATTTTATTGCAATATATGCACTTCTTTGCCTTCTTCTTCTTCCCTTTGGAATTTGAAGAATCTTTGGAACTTGAAGAATCCTTGAAGGGTTTGGAATATCCCTCCTTCTTTGAATCTAGATGTAATAACTCCTTTCGTTTATGCTTCAATTTCTGATTGTATGACCCTTTTCCATCATGCATGGTGATTTCATGTGATTTGGGATATTTCATGAGGCCCATATTTATGAGTTTTGTCTTCTCTTGTGTAAGAGACTCAATGAACTAAGCCAACGTAGTCATTTTCCAATTTTCTCCAAAAAGACATTTGCCAGAATGGAAATTGGAGACATATACAGTGTATTCTGGTCCTAGCTTGGCCATGATTGTTAGAATAAGTTGTTTCTCTTGTGTATACTTGTCAATGCCACATTCACCTAAGATCAAAATCAAATATTTAAATTTAGTAAATAAATCATGTATATTATCAAAACTTTTAGGGTCTAAGGTATTCAACTCTACCTCAAGCATATGACCTCACATCTCATCCTTCCTTTAAATATTCCTTCCAAGGTAGTTCAGATCTCGTTTGGAGTCTTTCATGCAGCAACATGAAACCATAAATCAGTGGATATTAACTCAAGAAGTATTCCTATGGCCTCATCCTTACAGTTCTCCCATCTCATCTTCTTAATCACTGATGTAGGTTATGTTTCTATCGCCATCATCAAATTATACAGTCCTTTTCTTTTGAGTTGGAATGTTGCCTTGGGATTCCAATAAAAATAATTGTATGGTGTGAGGATTACCACCAAGTTTGACTGTATAATAGTTTTCATATCCATCTATCCCAGTGTTTCTAAGAACCCCTAAAAATTTACTCTCAATCTGCAAGTGAAAAATTAAGAAATCGCGACAAAAAGGGCACTTTAAGTGAAAATTCATATTACTTTCAAGAGATGATCTTCTGACTTACTTTATGATCAAATGGTGAGGAATCTCGCCAAATGGTTGAAAACACAATTGCATAATGGGTCATTTTACTTCTCACGTGGGTCGTTTCCTCAAAAACTTAATATTTTGGGAGCAATCATTGCTCAAAGGTACAACCATGGATTCATATCAGTTTGAGGAGGCTATCTTGTGGCTTACTTTTTGAGAAAACGATGAAGAATCTCTCCAAACGGTTGAAAACCCACTTTCAGAATGGGTCAATTTACTTTCCACATAGGTTGTTTTCTCAAAAACGTATTATTTTGGAAGGAATAACTAATCAAAGGTACGACCACAGATTTAGCTTGCTGAAACTATGATTTTCCTCATTCTTTGGCTTGTTTGTCTTTCTCCAAATAGCATAGCTCTGATAACATGTCAGTGTTTCATGGAAACCTACACAGGAGATCTAGCTAAAGCAAGTACAAAAAAATCTTATCAAGAAAGGAAGAGAGATTCAATATGGAAGAATGAGAAAATATATTCACACTACTCAAATGAGCTGATGATTGATACATAGATCATGATCAATGTAATACAATGAATGAGTGGAATACACTCAAATATAGAGCAAAACATTCCATAATTAAGAAAATCAATCAAGCAGTTAGCTTTCCTTAGGAATGCATGCATGCATAATAGTGATGGTAAAAATAGAAAGTCTAAAATAGAACTAGTCAGTTAACTCCCACTCAAATAGTGTGTCGAAAATAGAAATTTCTCCAACAAGGAGGAAGAGGCCCTCATATAAGACTTTCACTTTCAAGTAGTAGTGATTTTACATTAACAATAAAAGTATTCATCCCTTTTTTTGGCTCATTGAAATGAAGAACCAAAGTTATGCCTTTTGAAAACATGCAATGATATGTACCAAAGAGAGTATGAAAAGTTGACACATATGAATGTGATTGCTTGTTAAAATATGTTGTTAGTTGTGCACTAGTGTAAGACCATGACATCTCTGATTTTGAATCATTTGGTGCTAATGTTTGTCCAAGAAACCATAAATGATAGAACTAGCCACTCTAATATTCTATGTTTGTGAATAGTTCTTGTGGAACAAGTTCATGTTCCCTTCCATATTTGTTCTTTAGAATGTATGATAAGGGTTTGATTTATCCATGTCATGTGAAGTATTTTCTAAAATTCTCATCGATCTTCTCTATTGTGAACTTCAACTAGTAACTGATATTTTTCAAAATGAAAAATACTTTCTCTGATAAAGGAATTGACCTATTGGCCAGACAATTATAACAACACCCTTCTTTGGTGTAAGAATGCCAAAATTTTAGTTTAGTTCAGTCTTGAGATAGCGGGGGCCATGTTATTCACATAAAAGTCTTGGTGCTTAGGGAGGCTAAGAAACTCTTTAGATAATTCTCTAGTGTATGCATTGAGTGCCACTTTTTAAATAAAATATGTCGATATTATTAGGTTGACCTCTCGATGACAGGTCACCTTATTTGGAATCCTATAAAAAATAGTTGCACAAAAGCATCTATCTTTTCCTCTGAAAGGTTTCCTATGTCAAACGTTTGTTGCACAAAAGTTGCACTCTCGATTCTCTCGATGTGAACTGACATTGATAATTTGAGCACCTGAAGAATATGGTCTAAGAAGATGAAGAAGTATTCTACTTACATTTTTAACCCCCCAATCTGCCCAAATCTTTTCAATTGATAATAAGCCTAATTTCTAATTTCTTGTTGTTGATATTTTTGTGACAACTTCCTTTGCTAACTAACGGACAATTTCATAATTAATTCCTTTGATTGCACCAATGAAAATAACAATAGTCCCTTGATCACCACCTTGAGGATGCCATGGATTCTAGTTGGTAACTCGATAGCTTCAGAAACCCTCGAGTGAAAACAATTACACATATTTTAGACCAAATAATATATCAAGATACATTAAATACGAGGGATAAATATTTATGGTGGAATGGAAGAAGGATTCAATGTTAAAAATACCATGCAACTTAACATATGGTCGCAACCCTCACTTGTTATAATTTATGCCAAGTGTAGTTAGTTAGAGCAGTTTTTATAAATTATGTCGAGTGTAATCAGAGAAGTTGTTATAAACTATGCCTATGAAGACCATAAAATGTCACTTCTTTGTTACTGATGGAGACCAATGATCTTGTAACATCCCCAGCCACCAACAGGCTGGGCAATTCCACTTCGTGGACGTTTCACTTAACTTTCATACAATTTTGTAACTTTTTATGCACGCATATCTAACACAATTAACAGTTACAACAATTTGTTCATGCCACTTATTCATGCGGAAATAATCATTAAAATATACTGATAATATATTCTAACCATGCACAAATCAATGTGGAAATAATAGTAAGCCTAGACACATAGCATAGTTGATATATCCAGGAATTACTAATCACGTTATAACACAAGTACAATTACACAAAATACAATTAACATAGATTTGAAACTTATATTTCAATAGATGAACACCAAACTATGTGAAAACCTTCCACGAACCTCCCAACCTTAAACCATGCTTCTCATCATGCTTAGCAGTGGGTCAACCCTGAGCTAGGACTAAACTCCATCGGGAAAGGAATTCCTAGGCTTGGCAAGGGCAATAGGAAAGTCGCACAGGTCAATAGGAAGGATTATCTCCCAGGATCAAATCAAACTAACAAACTACAACCTCTCATTCCCCACATGCCTGTCCCACCCCAGAAAGTGTTCCCCTTCTCTGCTCCATAGTCTTTCGACTACCCCACTACCTTTCCATGGCTTCATCAATAGTCTGAATAGGAATTCTTTGAGAACTATAGCTACAGTTGGGATCCCTCTGGGAAATCACTTACCCAACAACCTCTCTCACCTGGAGAGAGTTTCTTGCAGGCCTGACAACCTTCTTATTCAGTCCACAAGCCTCAAGACCTGCCTCTTCAAACCACATGCCTGAAAACCTGCTTCTTCAGTCCAACTTCTAAGTCAATTCCCGAAAAGGTGATGGAAACAACAAATCTCAGTAAGAGAAGACGATGGCATCAATACACACTCAGTCAAGGAACTGTGTGGGTTGCAACAACCAATAATTATGACACAACATGACTCATACAGTTATAGGGTGTGTGCTTTTTCATAGGTTGACGATGGAGATGAGGGTGTCTTAGTACGTGAGTCAATGGTGAATCAGGTAGGGTGGCATACTTCCAGAGAATCATCAGAGTCGTGAGAATGGAAAGGAGGAGAAACCCCCAACGAGATGGCTCTCCCCGCTATAAACTTCATGTTCCCAGGTTGACACATGTCTTACTGAAGCCACATGAGTTCCACTTAACACTCATTCCATTTCCATGAACTTAGGACAACATCGATCATGTCCACCTTAGCATTTAGGACATAATAATAAAATATTATTCCCTTAGAGGTAAGCCCTCTATCTTATCCCCTAGGCCTAGACACGTATCCCCCTCCCTTACCCTACTTAGTGGAGTTTAGTCCCCCATAACTCTTTCTTCATGGTCGGTCTACACACAACAGTGTAATTTTATTAATGATATGTGTGTTTACATATACAAAATCAAGCTCATGGACATAACCATCTAGGCTCTCTGGCCTAATAAACATGTAAGTATTTAGCTTATAAACACTTGGCTCACCAACCTATAAACATAATTACAATTCAGCAGGGGCTCGGCCTTGGGGTGTTACAATCCCCTCCCATTATTTTTGCACTTTCCTCAGTGGAACTTACTTACACAATAGAAACAAGATTTCCAAAATATTCAAAAAGTTACAGGTACTCTTCCTGCATAGCATCTTCATGCTCCCATGTTGCGTCCTCAGAACCATACCAGGTCCACTGAAATTTTACAAACCCTATGGCTCGATTCCAGATCTACTTTATTTTTTTATCTAATATATGCAATAAATGCACCTGAAAAGTGTTTTCCTGCTCCACCTAAATCACATTCCAATCAATAACATGGTTAGCATCAGGTACATATTTCTTAACTAATGACACATGAAATACATTATGTATATACATGCAGGTAGGCAGTGCAAACATATATGCTATTGGAACAATCCTCTATAGGATTTCAAACGTCCCACAATACCGAGATTCCAACTTTGAACAATTTACCAACTTCAGGGAACTTTTGTTGGCCTTCACTCTCATGAATACATGATCCCCTACTTTAAACTCTCTGTGAGTTCTGTTCTTATCAGCATAAATTTTCTTCCTATCTTGGGCAACCTTCAAATTCTTCTTAATCTTCATCATTTGTTCTTCCATTTCCTTGAGAAAATATGGCCCAACCACTACCCTATTAGTTGGGTTGTCCCAACTTACTGGGGTGTTGCACTTTCTTCCATCAAGTGCTTCAAACAGGGTCATCTTTAGTGATGCTTAATACCCATTGTTGCAGGAAAATTCTACCAAGTGTATATAATATTCTCATTTAGATGATTTGTCCATCACATACATCCTTATTATGTCCTCTATCACTTGGTTCACCCTTTCTATTTTCCCATCCAACTCAAGATGATAAGTTGTGTTGAAGTTCAGATTTGATCTCAACCCTTTGAGTAACCCCTTCTAGAACTTTTATGTAAAATTTGGGTCTCTGTCAGATGCAATTGTCTTGGGTACGACATGAAAGCATGATACTTCCTTCATATAAATATCAAAAACATTAGTTTCTTTATGAGTAGTCTTCATATGAATGAAGTGGGAAGCTTTAGTAAGCTTTTCCACCACTACCATGATTGCATCATTTTGCTTTCTCGTTCTGGGAAATCCCATGATGAAATCCATTATTACCACTTCCCATTTCCACTCTGGAATGGCTAATGGTTGTAGTAACCCAGCTGGGTGTCTATGCTCACCCTTGAACCTTTGACATTCCAAGCATTTAGCAATAAATCTAGCAATCGCCCTCTTCATGCCTGGCCAATAATATCGACTTTTGACTGCCGAAATTGTTTTCTGATATCCTGGGTGTTATGCATAAGGTACATTGTGCATTTCTTTTAAAATTGCACTCCTCAATTCATAAGATTTGGGTACATAAACTCTGTTTCTGTACAGGAGGATTCCATCAATTCCCAATTCATTATCCTCAATTGTTTGTTGCATTTTACCTTGCTGCAATTTTGTTACTAATTCCATGTACTGCAAATCTGATTTTGAAGCCTCTCCAAATCTGTCTTTCAAATATAATTGGTACTGAGTGCATCAACCACTTTGTTTTCTTTCCCCTTGATACTTTGCTTGGTTGTTGTCCAAGGATGCATAGATCCTTGGTACATTTTTTCCCATGTCCCCCACTATTTCAATGCACTGAACATTGTGAACAACTCTCTCTTTGTCACTTATGTGGGGAAAATCTCTAAACATATGATCATCTTTACAACCCCAACATTGAATAGGTGGTTGCCTTGGCCTTTGACCACCTGTCTCAATCATTATGGGTTCTCTAGAAGTTGGTTGTCCTTGAGGATTATTTATGAAGAATGGTGGCTTAATTACCTTCTTTCTCTGATCCATCTTGAATTTCTTCTTGTCTTCCCAAGATTTTTGGAAAGTTGGCCTTGGTTTTTGTTGATCATATAGGCACTTAGCTCGCCTTATGGTCTCCTCCAATTTTTTGGGATCATCATATTGTATTTTGTCACTGATGCATGATGGAAAACCACTCAAGTACCTTTGAATCTTGGTTGTCTCATCATTGACGAAAGAGACATACTTCAATGATTCTAAAAACCTTATTTTATACTCATCAATGGACATGCTTCCCATCTTGATTTCAAAGAAATCTTTCATTTTATTATCATAGTACCTCTTAGTCAAGTATTTCTTTTCAAAATACTTCTTGAATTCCCTCCTAGTAACATTTTTCTCATCAATGTGCTACACCTACACCAGTTGATCCCACCACATGGATGTCTTTCCTTTGAGTTGATAGATGGCAATTCTTCCTTCTGCATGAGAAGAATACTGATGCAATTGAAAATACTTTCTCATGCCCAACAACCGTGTCTATGAATATTCATCCTTCTTGTGCTCCCCATCAAACATAGGAGGTTTTATTTTGTTCATTTCTCCTCGTAGCTCATCCACCCCAGACCTCTTATGTTTCCTAACAGGGGATGGACTTGAGTTGTTTTGTGCTCTCTTATTGGAATGCCTCGGGGAGTGTTAGTGATGTCTTCTATCACTTTTTGTTCTTTTGTGACTTCCTGATTTTCTTGAGCCACTCTCCTTATTCAATTTATTTTCTATTATTTCCAAGCTCTGCATCAACTTTTTGTTGAATTCTCCCTGTTGCTCCTTGGATTTCATGAGATTTTTTTAATCTTTCCGGTGAGTTTGGACATCTTTCTACAATTTGTTAATGATTTTCATCATGTTTCCTTATTTATCTATCTCTTCTCCATGCCCACTCGAGTTCGATACTTCAACTCCTAAATGGGCATCCATTCCTCTAACTTCAATTTATGAACTGTAAGCACCCTGTTCCTTCCCCATTTCTCTTCCCTATGCGATAATTTGGTTCGGTTCTAACAATCGTTAACTCTACAAAATTTGCAGTCAACCGAAATTTTGTCAGGGTAATAGACGTTAATAAATTTCCAGAATAAACCAATCTAATTCAACAAAAGAAATATCAAATTCTATTTTCTACGGGTCTTGGTCGGTCAATAACCCCTCAGGCTTCTATCTCTAAGTCGTTCTCAATTCTACAACAAATTTCAGGTGCTAGCCCCTTTTTTTTCTTCATCCCTTAGTTCACATGGGACCATAGTTGTGACCCAACGCTTATGATTTGGGCACTTATCCAGAGCCTTGAAACTTCGGGCTCCCAGCTTTGGAGGTTTCCCTTTTTCTGTGCATCCTAACATCACAAAACAACAAACTGTAGAATGGGAGAAGAACGATGGATCTACAATCCACATTCCTTCATGCACCATTTCTTCTAGAGTATCAAGTCTTTGGACTTCACAATCTGTCTCCACGCGTCCTCTGGGGCCCATAGTTTTCGTGCTCAAAATAATAAATGCTAAAAATGTAACATCAAATTTAGTATTTTTCAAATTGCAGGGACATGAATTGGTGGTTTTGGAGTAACCCGTCGATCATTCTTCAATTGTCGCCACACTAATACATAACCCTTCTAGGAAACCATGGTTTGGATTGCAGAACTGCCTTGTAGAATTATCTATCGCACAACTTCAATCTCTACAATGCCACCTGACCATCGATCTTGATAGATCATGACCAAATTTAATGAGGGTTTGATCCAACTAACTTCTTTTGCAAGTTTAACTACCTTGTGCCACCTCCAGGAGCACCACATGGCAGGACACACGAAGCCAACACATGGTCCAATTGGGTAGGTGATATATGTCACATTCTAACGACATTTATATTTTACAAAGGTTCTTAACTCACTGACACATGTCACACATCCCATGTTTCCACGTCATCCCTAGTGACGTCAGTAGGCCACTTCACTTTGAGACTTCAATATTTCACCTTAGCATACCCTATTTCTTGTGAACGTCGAATTCCCAAACAAGTCGATATTCTAACACATGCCTCCTTCGATGAACGGTCCATATTGTATTCGAACTTCGAGACTTCAGAGCTTTGGGCTTTAGAACTTTGGGAGTTTCCACTCTATTCACACCTTATTTTTCCCAAATGTCGTATTCCCGAATAATCTAACTTGCCGACACATATTCCTTGGTTGGATCAACGGACAGAAATTGCACAAAGATCGCTCTATCTTCTCTATAGGTGACTAAGAGATGTGACCTCGGCTTAACCTTTGGGTGCTTATCTCACTTTGCAAGATCGATAGTCGTTTTTTAAAGAGTCGTGAAGATCAACGACCAGGAGTGATTGTGGAAACTCAACTTGCTCACGCTTTAATTTCCTTCCCAATCTTCACAATGAGAAGATGCTCGCCCATGGTGGAATCGATATACACCATTGATATGTTTTTTTTTTGTTTGTTAATTTGTCCAGACCTTCGTGGCAGCAAGATTAACCTTTGGCTTGAGAAACCGTGACTCAGGGGCATCTAAGCCGTCAAAGTCACTCAGGGATCGCACCCGGCCTGAGCCACACCAACCCTTAACATGGTTGGATTTTTTGTCCCTACAGGTTTTGAACCAGTGACTTTTCAACATGGAGTGGCTTAACAACACACTTCATCACCGACTGTCCTACACCTCGGAGACTTAAGATTGAAGGACATGGGGGTGGGCTTTGATCCACTTATGTGTGCATGAGTCACGATACCATTTAATATGGTATCTTTGAGTGCAACCACACATTCAACCACTACCTCAAGGTGTCCCCATGGCTCCAGGTAAATCCCTCACGAGAATTGAACCTTGCCCAACAGTGAAAAACTCCTCGCTTTCCACCATTGGATCCAACCCCTTTGGGCATCCACCATTGATATGTTGACTGAGAAAGATCAATGATATTGATGGATTGTGGGGTCCCAACTTACTCTCGCTTTAATTTCCTTTCCAATCTCCACAATGGATCCCCACCGTTGATCTCTCTTCAATGAGATTTGATATTCATGAATTAATCTTCGCTTGATCTAACGGATTATCTTGCTCTCGTCCAAATCTAACGGTCCAACACCATGAATGTTGTGATTTCTTTCTCTATGGTCATTTCTTAAACTTTCTACAACTCCTATGTTTATGAACATATTCCAAGTATTCTTTCAACGACCTTCTGTCACTCTGTACCTCAAAATTCTCTAGACTTTCTTCGTCGAATTTCTCGTTCATGACCCATCCAGGTTCAGGGTAGAAACCATGGGCTATGAGCCTTAGTTTTGTCCATTTCGACAACAATTCTTTTCCAAAACTTTTTCTTTAGCTTCCACTAACATGACCCATCTAGGCTTAGTGTTGAAACCATGGCTCTGATACCATTTTGTAATGTCCCCAGCCACCAAAAAGATGGGAAACGCCACTTCTTGGACATTTCACTTAGCTCTGATACCATTTTGTAACTTGATATGCATGCATATCTAGCACAATTAACAGTTACATCATTTTTTTCATGCCACTTATTCATGTGGAAATAATAATTAAAAACTATTGACAATATATTCTAACCATGCACATATCAATGAGGAAATAACAGTAAGCCTACACACACAACACAACTGATATATCTAGGCATTACACATCAAGTTATAACACATGTACAATTACACAACATACAATTAACAAATATTTGGAACTTATCTTTCAATAGATGACCACCAAACTGCGTGGATACATTCCACAAACCTCCCAACCTTATATAACGTTGCTCATCACGCTCACGAGTGGGTCACCCCTGAGCTGGGACTAAACTCCACCAAGCAAGGGATTCCTAGGATTGACAAGGGAAACACAAAAGTCACAAAATTCAACATGAAGGATTATCTCCCAAGGCCAACTCACATTAACAGCCTACAACCTCTCATTCCCCACATGCCTGTCTCACCCCAGAAAGTGTGCCCCTTCTCTACTCCACAGTCCTTTAGCTTCCCCACTTTCCTTACAGGGATTAAACAACAGGCTAAACAAGAATTCTCTAAGCACTATAGTTGCGGTTGGCCTTCCTCTGGGAAATCACTTCCCCAACAACCTCTCTCACCTAGAGAAAGTTGATTGTAGGCCTGCCAACCTGCTTCTTCAGTGCACGGACCTGACAACCCGCCTCTTCAAACCACAGGCCTAACAACCTGCTTCTTTAATCCATCTTCTAAGTCAATTCCCAAAAATGTGATGGCAACAAAAAATATCAATAAGAGAATATGATGACAACAAGCCACACTTAGTCAAGGAATTGAGTGGGCTGCAACAACCAATAGTTATGAAACAACATGACTCAAATAGTTATAGGGTGCATGATTGTTCATAGGTTGACGATGGAGATGATGGTGGCTCAGTACGTTAGTCAATGGTGAATCGGGTAGGCTGACAGGATTTCGGAGAATCATCAGGGTCGTGAGAATGGCAAGGAGGAGGAACCCCCAATGAGTTGGATTTCCCCGTTGTAAACTGCATGTGCCCAGGTTGACACATGTCTTCCTGAAGCCGCATGAGTTCCACTTAGAACTCATTCCCTTTCCAAGAACTTAGGACAACACTGATGATGTCTACCTTAGCCTTTAGGACATAATAATAAAATATTATTCCCTTAGAGGTAAGCCCTCCAGCTTAGCCCCTACACCTAGACACTTAGTCCCCTCCCTTACCCTACCTAGTGGAGTTTAGTCCCCCATAAATATTTCTTCAGGGTTAGTCTACATGCAGAAGTGTAATTTTATTAATGATATGTGTATTTACATATACAAAATCAAGCTCATGGCTTTAAACATCTAGGCTCTCCAGCCTAATAAACATGTAAGTCTTTAGCTTATAAACACTTGGCTCACCAACCTATAAACATAATTACAATTTAGCAGGGGCTCGACCTTGGGGTGTTATAGATCTAGTTGATATGATTAAATATTCAAAAAGTTTCTTGCATGAGACAGATAAAGAAAATGTTGGCATGTTTTTACAGGTAGTGTATGCTTGTCATTGATGGCAAGTATAGCAGCGATGATGGCTTGAGTACAGGAAGGATGTGCCAGGTAGACACCCGAATTATTTTGGGAAGATGCTACAGAGAAAGCTCGATAAGATCAGTGATGGATCTCATTGAAAATTTCCCGATGAACGTCAGATATGAGCCTGAGGTCCGACCAACGTTGGATCCAGGAGAACTTACACACTCTTTAACGAGCAAGGTGAAATGTGAAACCCTAAAAAATCACCTGAATAAAGACTCCATTTCGGGATTTTGGATACTAGGAGATGGAGATGTTAGAGACTCACATCAACAAGAGTCTCAAATTTGCGAAATGCGAAACCCTGAAATCGCAAAATAAGTGCATCGCTCGAATTTTTGGATACCGGGATTTTGGTTACCAGGAGATGGAGATGTCAAAGACTCACATCAAAAGGAGTCTTGAAGTCATGAAATGCGAAACTCCGAAATCGTGAAATAGGTGCATCACTCTAAGTTTTGGATACCGGGATTTCAGTTACCGAGAGATGGAAATGTCAGAGACTCACATTAATAGGAGTCTCGAAGTCGTGAAATGAGAAACCCCAAAATTGTGAAACATGCACATCGCTTGGAGTGTTGGATACCAGGATTTCGGTTACCGAGAGATTGAGATGTCAGAGACTCACATCATTAGGAGTCCCAAAGTGCTGAAATGTGAAATCCGAAATAGGCGCATCGCTTGGAGTAATGGATACCGAGATTTCGGACACCGGGAAATGGAAATGACAAAGACTCTCATCCTAAGGAGTCCCAATCTCATGAAACCCAAAGTTGAGAAATGATAAAGACTCCATACCAAGGTTTCAGATACTCGGAGTAGGAGGAGTCAAGATTAAAGACTCATCATTAGAGGAGTCCCGAAATCACGAAACCTGAAATCACGAAATGTCACAAACAAGCTCTGTTTCGGAGTTTCGGGCACCACGACATGGAGAGTCAAGAATATTTCACCACAGGAATACCAAAATGCCGATTCAACAAAATGAAATATGTTGGAGTGTCGGACCATTTATTTGACTCCATTTCGGAGTTCTAGATACCGGGAGTTGAAGTGTCGAAACACTTCACCACCAAGAGTGTCAAAATGCTGAAATGCTGAAACGCAAAATTGCGAAATGCAATTTCGACTAAGGCTGATGTCACATCCATTGGTCACATCGACGAAGGATGGGGGAAGGAGTTAGTCAATACAAGATCCTTTTCGGAGTTTCGGGGGTTAGGAAATGGAGAGTACTAAAATCCTCCACCACGGTGATCCCGAAATGCCAAAGAGAGGAGTGCCGAAATGAACGCAAGATTTAGAGAAGTTAATCCAATGGTGTAGATGAAACGAAAGAAGATCAAAGGGCTACTGTAGAACTTCTCAGTGTAACTGCCAGAAACCATTGATGGTTTATGCCATAGGACTCGAAGACACTTCGGGGTGATTGACAAAGGAGGTGAAGAATCTCAAGGCATATGGAAGTAGAAGACTGACTATTTTTGGAGGCGATTAACAACTGGATGAGCATTGGAACCTGTAACTACAACAGAGTAGTTGAGCTCGACTGTAACAAAAGATGAAGAATCTTAATTGTTGTTGATGCGAAGTAATTTGATAATGATGCCCAGTGATGATGGGCACATGGGATTAACAAACAGAGAAGCTAAAGAGTTTCTATGATGAATAGGTAGAGCACTCGACATGTAGAGCATGCAGAACCATTGGACACAGGGCATGCACAAGATGCAGAGAGAATATAAGGATGCATAAAAGAAGAGGGTGTTGTTGTTGTTATGGGGGATCGATGTGTGAAGAAGGAGGAGAGTGTAGCAGCTGAAATGGATAGAAGACAAAAGGTGCATTGAAAGGGAATGGTGCAGAAAGCACAAGAGGAAGAATAATAGAAAAATGCAATGGATGCCTGCAGGAAGACAAAGCAACGAAATCTTGCAGAACATTGATGAGACTAGTAAGTTGGTGTTGAACACTATATCACTGTAATAAGTTTCAGTAAGTCATATTCATAAACCAGGGTGTTAGGGATGTGCCATGGAGGATTGTTGACCTCAGAGGTTCAAGTGGGTGCTTGAACAAAGGGATTTGTAGCTTCCATCTGGTTACAGCCAGAGAAACCAGGGTGGCAGGGTGGTGCAAGGGAGAACTATTGTTCTCTGTTATACAGGTTGGTGCCTGTGTGACTGGAATTTGGTGCTTCCATCCAGTTGGTGCTGGAACACTTAGGGAGTTGGTGCTTCCTTCTAGTGGGTGCTAGAGAAACCAGGGAGTTGGTGCTTCCTTCTAGTGGGTGCTAGAGAAAATAGAGAGTTGGTGCTCTTAGCAAGTTGCATCTTGCAAAATAGAGATTGTAGCCTCACAATGAGTTGGAGCTCATATGTATGATAATGTAAAGAATGTAAAGATTACTTATCATATAAAGAAGAAGAGGTTCTTACCCTTTATGGGTTTCCTCAGGAAATATTTGTCTCTGTGTATATCATAGCTATGAATGATGCTGAATGTACTATTGCTTACTTCCCTGCATTATTTATATTGTCATTGAGTGCTATGTAAAGAGTTTAAAATAAGCATAATTGTTTAAGCAAGTTTACAACTAATTCACCCCCCCCCCTCTCAGTTGTTCAACAATTGGTATCAGAGTCGCCCCCTTTGTCTAATGGTAGATCTTAGAGCTTAAACATGTTAAGCCATGAAGGAAATTCAACCAATAAGGCCCCTCTATTTAATGGAACAAACTTTTCCTTCTAGAAAGTTATAATGAGAACCTACATAATGGCTTTAGGTGCAGATGTCTGGGATGTGGTAGATACTTGTTATGTAAATCCAGTTGTACTATCTAATAAGGATGACAAGATAGAATTTAACTTCAACACTAAGGCTATGAATGCCATCTTGAGTGGACTTGCAGAAGTAGAATTCGTAAAAGGTATGCACCTAGGAACTGCCAAAGAAATGTGGGACAAACGCATTAACAGTTATGAAGATAATGAGAAGGTAAAGGACGACAAGATTCAAACCTACAGAATACAGTTTGAACAACTGAAGATGAAGGAAGATGAAACTATTGGAAAATACTTTCTGAGAATAGAATAAATGCTAAATGCAATGAAAGCAATTGGTGAAACAATTGAGGAACCTTCTTTAATTCAAAAAATCTTGAGATCTCTCCCATATAGGTTCAATCCAAAGGTCTCTGCTATAGAAGAACTAAATGATCTAAAAACCTTGGAGTTTGATAAACTTCTAGGAACATTGACTGCATATGAAATGAGAATAATTAAAGATAAACCCACCTCCAGAGAAGCATCATTTAAGGAAGACAAGAATGAGGATTCTGAGCCTGATGAAATTGAAGCAAAATTTGTGAAGAGACTGAAGAAGGGATCGGGAAAAAACAAAGGTAAATTGCCTTTCAAATGTTTGAACTATGGTAGGATAGGTCATTTTGCAAATAAATGTCCCCACAAAGGAAAGGATCAGACATGTGATGATGAGGAGAAGTACAAACATAAAAATTTCTTTAAAGAGAATAAATTTAAGAAGAAAATTCTATGCGTAAACAATAATGATGATCCTTCAGATGATGAAGACAATGACTCATCTATTGAAGATAAAATAAATGACTTTATACTTATGGCCAAAGAGGATTATGATTATAACAACACAGGGAGTGATTTTAATGAAGAAGAAGTTGTGGTTGACATGGAAGGAGAACTGATCAGTGCACTGGAAGAGATTGACAGACTAAGAATCAAGAAAAGAAAGCAAAGACAATTGTTGATACAGTTCGTGAAAGACAGTAAAGAACCTGATGAAGACCTTGTCCTACTAAAAGTAGAATTAGAAGAGGCAAATAAAATCTAAGACATTTTGAAATGACAGTTATCAAAAAAGAAGGCACCATGTGAAGCATTAGAACAAGAAGTAGTGAAAACTAGGAAAGAGATGAAGAAGTTTCAAGCCTTGTATAATCAGAATCTGTCAAGTATCAAAGCCTCAGAAGGATTAGCCACCATTCTAGATCAGAAAAGGAATCCAAAGCTAAAAACTAGTTTGGGTTATGAAGAGGGATCAAGTAGTGGCAAGCCAATAAACGAAGAACCCATCAAGTTTGTCAAATGTACAACCATTAACAACAACGAACCTGCAGAAACAAAGGAAGACAATCAACGACACAGGACGAATAAGGAAAAAGATGCCAGAACTAAATATGTAGAACAAAGAAATAATGTGCCCACAATTGAAAGACGTTATCAACATGGAATAAATCGATTTTCACAAAGAAGACAACCATTTCCCAGGTACAAAGAATTTTTCCATGGATATTGTTTCTATTGTTCTAACTTTGGTCACAAAGTTTTAAATTGTTCCTTAAGAGTTAGACATGAGAAATTAAGATTTCAAAGGAATAAATACTTCCCACAACAAAGAATGATACAACCAAGTAACAATCCTTCACAGATTGCAATTTGCCAAATTAAGTCTAGACACATGCAACTAAGGAGGCCAAGAAATAATCAACAGTCAATGAGTAGACAACACTGCAACAATAAGTTTGACCTATTGAATAATGAGATTGAATTCTACACTTGTCATAACTTTGGACATAAATCTATTGACTGTCAGTTAAGGAACTATGAACTAGATTCGAAATCCCCTGCTGAAAATGTCAAGTTTTGGAAGAAGAAGGAAAGTGACAAGTGTGGATTAGTATTTTCCGCTCAAATAAAAATGAACCCTTGGTATATAGACAGTGGATGCTCCAAACACATGATGAGAGACAAAGGCAATTTTCTATCTCTAAGTGAAAGAAAATTAGGAAACGTAACCTTTGGAAATGATGCTCCAGGGAAAATAAAGGTCAAAGGGATGGTGAGCTTAAGTAATGGAAAAGGAAAATTCCAAGATGTTATACTTGTAGATGGGACGAAACATAATCTGCTCAGTGTAACTCAAATGTGTGACAAAGGATGTGAAGTGGTGTTCACATCCAAGGACTGCAAGATAGAATCTGTAACCTCAAGACAAGTGGTGGCCAAAGGCATAAGGACAAAAAATAATGTATATGTGATGAAAGAAAATAGAGAAGAATGTCATCTAAGCAGACATGATGAAATCTGGTTATGGCATAGGACATTTGGACATCTAAACTTTGACCACTTAATCAAACTCAAAAAACTTGAGGTAGTAAAGGATCTTCCGAGAATATCAAGGCCCCAAGATTCAATGTGTAAACCCTGTCAAGTAGGGAAGAAAAACAGGACACAGTTTAAGTCCAAGAGATTTACTTCAATAGAGAAACCAATCCAACTAGTTCATATGGATTCATGTGGACCATCAAGACAAGAATGCATAGGGAAAGAAAATTACTTCATGTTAATTATCGATGATTACTCCAGACTTACCTGGGTTGCCTTTCTCAAGGAAAAGGCTGAAGCATTTGAGAAGTTTAAAATGTTTAAGGCTTTAAATGAGACTCAAATAGGCAAGAGGTTAAAGGTAGTAAGATTAGACCAGGGAGGAGAGTTTATGTCAAGATACTTCAAGGAATTATGTGATGAACATGGGATCAAGAGAGAATACACAATCCCAAGAACTCCACAACAAAATGGAGTTGTTGAGAGGAAAAACAGAACAGTGCAGGAAATGGCTATGTCAATGATGAATGAGAAGAACATTGGCCAAACCTACTGGGTAGAAGAAATACACATAGCAGTCCATGTTCTTATCAAGCTCACCTTAGACCACAAAGTGACAAGACACCTTATGAACTGTGGTTTGGGAGACCTGCTTCAATTAAACACTTCAAAGTCTTTGGGAGTAAATGCTACATAAAGAATAATGATGAGAACCTTGGAAAATATGATGATAGAGATGATGAAGGTATCTTCTTAGGGTATGCTACAAATAGTAAAGGATATAGATGCTATAATAAGAGGCTGCATAAAATGGTTGACTGTATTGATGTAAAAGTTGATGAAGGAATATCAGCAAGAGAGATGTACAATAATGAGTCTTCTATAGAAGACACAGCTAAAGATGAAGATGAACAGGTCCAAGACCCAGAAAACGAAGACTCTGAATCAGATGAAGACTCAAACACTCAGACAGACTCAAATCAACAGTCAACTTCAAATTCCTCCTCCAGAATCATTCAAAAGAATCATCCTGCAAGTTAGATAATTGGAGAAAAAGACAAAGGTGTACAAACTAGGAGAAAGCTAATCAAAAACACCAAACAGTCTCATATAGCCTTCATATCCATGATGGAACCCAAGAATTTTAATGAAGCCAACAAATATGACCAATGAGTTAAATAAATGAATGATGAACTTAGTCAGATTGAGAAAAACAATACGTGGGAGATGGTTCATAGACCTGAAGATAAAAATGTCATTGGCTCCAAATGGATCTTTAAGAATAAGTTGAATGAGCAAGGACAAGTTGTCAGGAACAAAACAAGGTTAGTCTGTAAAGGATATTCTCAGATAGAAGGACTAGATTTTGATGAAACATTTGTGCCCATAGCAAGATTAGAAGTTATCATAAAATTTCTTGCCTATGCTTGTCATAAAAGGTTTAAAGTCTATCAAATGGATGTCAAGTCAGCGTTTCTCAATGGAGATTTAAATGAAGAAGTCTATATGGAACAACCAGAGGGTTTCGAACTATCTGATAACCCTGACTTAGTGTGCACGATGAAGAAAGATTTATATGGATTGAAACAAGCTCCTCGTGACTGGTATCACAGACTGGATACGTATCTCAAAGACAAAGGGTTCAATAGAGGAACAATTGACAACAACCTATATATCAAAATAGAGGGTGACGATTTTCTCATTGTGTTGGTCTATGTAGATGACATCATCTTAGGATGTAATAAGGATTCATTGGTAAAATGGTTTTCTTCTTCCATAAAGTCTGAGTTTGAAATGTCTATGATAGGTGAATTGCCATTTTTTCTTTGTCTGCAAATTACTCAGAGGTCTGAAGGGATGTTCATTTTTCAAGAAAAATATCTAAGAGAAATGTTGAAAAGTTTTCAAATGGAAGATTTTAAACCTGTGGGTACACCTATGGTAACTGTATGCAAATTAAGCAAGGATGATGACTCACCTGATGTTGATGAAAGTTCATATAGGTCAATGACAGGTAGCCTGTTGTACATCACAACATCTCACCTAGACATAATGCATGTTGTAGGAATGGTAGGAAGATATCAGTCTACCCCTAAATAGAGTCATTTACTAGCTATCAAAAGGATATTCAGGTATTTGAAAGAAACAATGACTTATGGTCTGTGATATCCCAAAAATCAGAATTTTTCAGTTAACTTCTTATTTAGATGCATATTGGGAAAACTGCGTTGATGAGAGAAAAAGCACCAGTGGAGGAGCATTCTTCCTGGGTGACTCATTAGTTGCATGGATTATTAAAAAGCAAGGTTCCATTTATTTAACAACCACAGAGACATAGTACATTGTTGCTGCTACCTGTTGCACTCAAGTATTATGGATGATTCAGACACTTGCAGACTTGGAGGTAAAATACGCTACACCGATCCCAATTCATTGTGATAACACTAGTGCCATCAGTGTGTCTAAGAATCCTGTATTCCACTCCAAGACCAAGCATATTCCCATAAAATACCATTTTTTGAGAGAGAAAGTCACCAATCAGGTTGTTCAGGTTTAGTAGTGTCCAACCACAGAACAAATAGTAGACATCTTTACTAAACCCCTAGCTAAGATCCCTTTTGAATATCTCTGATAGAAGTTGGGTGTCATCCCATTTCACACCTAAGAGATTCCATCCTGTTAGGGGGAGTCTTATATTGATTGCATATTTGATACCTCCTAAAAATACTGCCTGGGAGGAAAGAACAGGTCTGGGTGCCTTTGTTTCCATCAATGCCAAAGGGGGATATTGTTGGCATGTTTTTATAGGTAGTGTATGCTTTTCATTGATGGAAAGTACAACAACGATGATGGCTTGTTTATAGTAAGGATGTGCCAAGCGAGAACCATAAGTATTTTGGGAAGACGCTACAGAGAAATATCGACAAGATCAGTGATGGATCTCATTGAAGATTTCCCGATGAACGTTAGATATGAGCCTAAGGTCTAACCGAAATTGGATCCAGGAGAACTTACATGCTCTTTAACAAGCAAGGTGAAATGAAAAACCCTGAAAAATCACCTCAACAAAGACTCCATTTTTGGATTTCGGTTACCGGGAGATGGATATGTCAGAGACTCACATCAACAGGAGTCTCGAAGTCGCGAAATGCGAATCCCCAAAATCATGAAATAGGCACATTGCTTGAAGTTTTGGATACCAGGATTTTGGTTACCGGGAAATGGAGATGTCAGAGACTCACATCAACAGCAGTCTTGAAGTCGCAAAATGAAAAACCCCGAAATCGTGAAATAGGCGCATAGCTCGAAGTTTTGGATACCGGGATTTCAGTTACTAAGAGATGGAGATGTTAGAGACTCACATCAATAGGAGTCTCGAAGTCACAAAATGAGAAGCCCTAAAATCGTGAAATAGGTGCATCGCTTGGAGTGTTGGATACCAGGATTTCGGTTACCGGGAGATGGAGATGTCAGAGACTCACATCATCAGGAGTCCCGAAGGGCCAAAATGCAAAAAACCAAAACAGGCACATCGCTTGGACTACCGAATACAGGGATTTCAGACACTGGGAGATGGAAATGATAAAGACTCTCATCCTAAGGAGTCCTGAAGTCGCGAAACCCGAAGTTGAGAAATGATAAATACTCCATACCGGAGTTTCGAATACCAGGAGTAGGAGGAGTCAAGAGTAAAGACTCTTCATTAGAGGAGTCCTCAAATCGCAAAACCCGAAATCATGAAATGTCATAGAGAAGATCTGTTTCGGAGTTTCGGGCACCGCGACATGGAGAGTCAAGAATATTTCACCATAGAAATACAAAAATTCCAATTTGACGAAATGAAATATGCTGGAGTGTCGGACAGTTGATCTGACTCCATTTCGGAGTTATGGATTACGGGAGTTGAAGTGTCGAAACACTTCACCACCAAGAGTGTCAAAATGCCGAAATGCCGAAACACAAAATTGCGAAATGCAATTTCAACTAAGGCCGAGGTCACAACCGTTGGTCACATCGACGGAAGATGGGGGAAAGGACTTAGTCAAGACAAGCTCCTTTTTAGAGTTTCGAGGGTCGGGAAATGGATAGTACTAAAATCCTCCACCACGGTGATCCCGAATTGCTGAAGAGCGGAATGCCAAAATGAACGCAAGATTTAGAGAAGTTAATTTAATAGTGCAGATGAAACTGAAGAGGATCAGAGGGCTACTGTAGCACTTCTTAGTGTAACTTCCAGAAACCACTGATGGTTTCTACCAGAGGACTCAAAGACACTTCGGGGTGATTAACAGAGGAGGTGAATAATATCAAGGCATATGGAAGTAGAAGATAGATTGTCCATGGAGGCGATTAACAACTGGATGAGCATTGGAACTTGTAACTACAACAGAGTAGTTGAGCTCGACTGTAACAGAAGATGAAGAATCTTAACTTCCGGTGATGCGAAGTAATTTGATAATGAAGCCTTGTGATGATAGAGACATGGGATTAACAAACAGAGAAGCTGAAGATTTTCCATGATGAATAGGCAGAGCACTTGACATGCAGAGCATGTAGAATCATTGGACACAGGGCATGCACAAGATGTAGAGAGAATATAAGGATGCAAAAAAGAAGAGGGTGTTGTTGTTTTTATGGGGGATCGATGTGTGAACAAGGAGGAGAGTGCAACAACTGAAATGGATAGAATACAAAAGGTGCATTGAAAGGGAATGGTGTAGAAATCACAAGAGGTAGAAGAACATAAAAGTGTAATGGATGCGTGCAGGAAGACAGTGAGGAAGACAGAGCAGTGAAATCTTGCAGAACAGTGATGAGACTGGTAAGTTGTTGTTGAACACTATATCACTGTAATAAGTTTTAGTAATTCATATTCATAAACCAGGGTGGTAGGGAGGTGCCAGGGAGGACTGTTGTCCTCAGGGTTCAAGTGGGTGCTTGAACAAAGGGAGTTGTAGCTTCCATCTGGTTGCAGCCAAAGAAACCGAGGTGGCAGGGTGGTACAAGGGAGAACTGTTGTTCTATGTTATACAGGTTGGTTCCTGTGTGACTGGAAGTTGGCGCTGGAATAGTTAGGGAGTTGGTGATTCATTCTAGTGGGTGCTAGAGAAACCAGGGAGTTGGTTATTCCTTCTAGTGGGTGCTAGAGAAAACAGAGTGTTGGTGCTCTCAGCAAGTTGCAGCTTGCAAAACAGAGGTTGTAGCCTCACAATGAGTTGGAGCTCATATGTATGATAATGTAAAGAATGTAAAGATTACTTATCATATAAAGAAGAAGAGGTTTTTACCCTTTATGGTTTTCCTTAGGAAATATTTGTCTCTATGTATCTCATATGTCTGAATGATGTTGAATGTACTATTGCTTACTTCCCTGCATTATTGAGATTGTCATTGAGTGCTCTGTAAAGAGTTTAAAATAAGAATAATTGTTTAAGCAAGGTTACAAATGATTCACCCCCCCTCTCAGTTGTTCAACAGAAAACACATATGTGTGTTCCTTCTCAAAAAAACATTTAATCTCACTCGCATCTGCATGATTTTGAGCTCCAGTTACTCATTTTCGTGTCTCGGTGATCTAAGTTTATTGGGCAGAGATGTGGTTGTTGCAGGTGTGCAATTTTTAGTGAATGAGAGTGTGTGCCACTTCTGGTGAGTCGTGGGACTCTTACCTTACATATGGATTTGAAAATCGAAACCCTAAACCTGTACTGAATTTTAGAAGGTCTGATCTTGACGGTTTCTTGTTTTTTTCTTTGCTAGTAAAGAGGGTAAAACCTAAAACACATCATTCGGTTTAATGTGCAACAGAAAACCCTTATTAGTCCCTGCCATGGGACTATAGCAATGAGTTTTCTTTTGATGTGACATTAATTTACCTTTTACTATAAATTTGTGTATGCAATGTAATGTTTAACATAGGAAAACAAATATATATTTTTGGATATAATAAAAATATTTGTGTTTCTCATTTCTAATTGGTTGATAGAATTGAAGTGTTATTGCTCCCTTCACATCTTTCAATATGTATAATTAATTACATAATCAATGAACTTTACCAATCACCACATCTAAATATAAAAACTTGTACCATGTCTTTATTATTATGCATTATTATATTTATATTATATTTATTATCTAATATATTATTTATTATTATATTTATATTATATTTAAAATATATTTATTATATTTATATTATATTTATGAATATTATAGTTCCATTCAACTTAGGTTCATTATACTTTTTGAATAACAAACAACCTCAATTATTATCTTTTGACAAAAAAAAATTATTACTTATGCATTTAGTTATATTAAGTTTCATTGTTCAAGCATGTATTTCCCAACTAACTCGGCAGGGATTGTGTTTCCATGCAACCCTTGTTTAGAAATGATTCATAAATCTAGGGTTCCGTCTAAAATCAAGGCACCTCAAAAACTTTGATTTTATCTTCGAAATTCCTTACCATCATGAATTTTTCATGTTAACTCTGATACCAATTCGAGACAAACAATTAGAAGTGTTTTCCACGACCGTCGAACTGAGAAAAATGGGGATTTAATGCTACTCATCCGAATATTTACAGGTGTAAAACGATGATCATTTCATAATTTTCATCAGAGTCAATGTCCTCAAGTCTGTCGATAGAAATCGGTGAAGTTCTTTTCAACACCGTCGATGGCAATCGGCAAAGTTCTTCCGAGACGTTCCTCGCAAGACCTCTGATGGAGACATTTTTTGCAAGACCTCCAATGGCTCCAGAGCATCTCCGTTTGACTTCGCCAATGAACATCAGTTAATTTCCTCTCATCTCTATCAGTGGACCTCGGAGCCTGTGCCACTGACTTTTTGGATCAAGACCATTGGGTTTCAGAGCACTTTCTCTCATGTCCTCTGATTTATATGATTTTCCCCTTAATGTATCTTGCAACCAAAGAAAATAAACATTTTGTTATATGCAAGTTCGATGAGACAAAACATAATGACCACCTCCCCTCACATTTTTCAAAACAAATCAATGTCAAACAAACAAACAAAAAAATTCCTCTTCACATTATTAATTTGACAAGTTTAATAAGGTAAAGACAAACAATTTTATACTTAAATTAAATCTAAATTATTTGAATTTAAAACATTAAACTTTTAAAATGTCTTGTAAACCCAAGTGTTTTAGTGGTATCAATTTTTCATAGAGGCAATTTTAGGTGGAGCTGAGAAACCAATAATGTAGACCCGTGCTAACGTTCTTGAAGGAATTTTTTAAGTCTTCATAACTTTCATAATTTTTTAAGTCTTTTGCACAATGAAGAACTGTGCCCAACGATCTAACTAACCATTCCATACAAACATTTCATCTATTTAATGAATGATGCAATTGGTTCAGGTGAGAAACCCTACATGATTCATCCTTTATGGACATCAGATTCAGATTTTATGAGTTGCTTTGGAATAGTAATGGAGAAAATCATATAGTTAATATGTTCTAATGACAAAAATTTCACCCCCGGATGGGGTGACACACGGCGAAGCCTTGCCACATGGCTCAACATCAAGCCACAACTTAAATGTTGTAGGCCGCTCCCCATCACCTGCGCATTTACGATGGTAGTCGCCCATTACAGCCGCTATACGGAGGAGGGACTTCTCCCTCGTGTGAACGCACTCGCTCAGCAAGCATTCAATATGACAGAGTTAATGGGAAGCCATGAGAAGCCAACATTTGGTAATTCGACGGTTGGAGAGCCTGGACAGAGTTGGTTCACTCTTGTTTTGGACCTTCCCGTCGGCTGGGAGCTCTGGTGCAGTTCTGGTTCATTCTCGTTTTGGCTCATTCTTTTTGTATCTTTCTCCATCCCTCATCAATAATGACAAGGAAGTGAGGTAGGCCTCGCCGAGGCTCGGCCTGGTACACCCACAAGGAGTAGAGGCAAAGGAGGAAGAACTTGGAGTGCGCTCTGTCAATGGCGACTTCCATTCTCCGGTAGGGAGCTCGAGCCGACCAATTGGCACTCCATGCCATCATTGTTGAGCCTGGGACAGATCGTAGCACGCACACCATGGAAATTGAGCCTGGAAGCGGTCTGATGGAAGGCGTTGCAGATGAGTTTCCAACCTGCTATGTTGATGAAATCCCGTACCTGGAGGATTTAGTGACCACCCTAGAACCCCAAGCCACGGTGCCTGAAACACAAGCTGGAAGTGGTTCAAAGGGAGAGTCAGTAGATGATTTCCCAATTTATATTGTTGAAGAGATATCGTGGATGGGTGACTATAGCCCCACTAACCATGCTGAGAAGGCAATGAACGAGGATGAGGCTCAGGACAGTGCATGCGCAGGAAGGAATGTGGATGAGACCAGAGCAGGGATGAATGTGGATGCAGCCAGCATAGGACTGGACGTGACCGAGGCTAGAGCAGGGATGAACGTGGAAGTGGGGAATGAAACCTTCGACACGGCAGGTAATAATGATTTGCATGGTCCTCTCCTCCATGCAGATCATTTGGCTTTGGTGTTTGAACTCCGAGGCCACATGGCATACTAGGAGCATAGAGCCCTCCTCATGGGACATCATCTGGACTTTCTCCTTGATGCGTACTCCAACACTCCAGCCAAGATGAAATCCACGTCCACTGTGCTCCAATATGCGCACAGCCATTCGCCATCCTAGTCAGATCCACGTTGCAGAAAGGAAATTGCGACTGGTCACCGAGTATCTAATTTCTCCTATGCTAGTTTGTTTTTTGTTTAATCTTACTGTTGCTAAATGTAAACTTGAACTATGGCCATCTGTCCTGGTTTCCTTCGGGTAGGACAGAGGGAAAACAGTTTTAGCTTATCTTCCTAGACTCATTTCAGTCCAAAATATGTTGGTTTCCGGTAAAACGACAACATTTTTGGTGGCTCAGGATGACTATGTCTCTATGTATTTTGTCAATGTTTCTCTGTTAAATTAATTTAGTAGGTACTATATTTTTTACTAAAAAAAAAAGAAAATGATAAAAATTTCACTTTATTGAATGCCTAAAAATTGTGGTCATAGGCATTTTTAATGAAAGTTCAAGTCTTTCTTTCACTAACATTTCATCCAAATTATATTTTGTTAGTTGTTGTGTCATATGTTATATATAGGCTCTTAGTTTATCCATTGTAACTATGGTGATGTGTCAGTAGCGTAGAGCTATAAACCTACAAAAACAACCAACTGGGGATAAGAGAACTTAGTACTATTCTAGAGCTAAGGTGTCTGATTTTCCTTCAAGTTATATTTTAGAGTAATCACAAGACCAATAGATGATTTCGTTAACACATTGTATTCCAATTGGAACTTTCACCATCGCGATTTAGGGATATAGCCAAGAAATGTAAAGTAAATAAGATGATGTGGAATGCAAATGCAAGCTACTCGTGACACATATCAGTTTGATTATAATGATTGTTACCATGAAGTGTGTCAAGAGTGGTAAGTATCAATGATTATTTACCCAATTAGGCATGAAGAGATTACTCATTGGAAAAGGTAGGATATTCATTGATGATGCAACGAGAAGGATTTGAGCTAGGAGGAGGATAAGATAGGCCCTAAGATGAAGGTGGGATTTGTTGACCAAGTTGCAATGGTGAGAGGAAGAACATCACCATCAATTCCCTTGGTGATGATGAGGGGTCGACATCATTCTATTGGCATATCATCGATAAAAGAGGGAAGCAAATAGTGAATCTACTAGGAAGAGACAAACCTCGTCATTTTGCAGTGTATCAAGGAGAAAGGGAGAGATGTTGTCGATATGTGATGCATCAATGAAAGTGAAAGGAAGTTAGCTGGTGAAAGGCATGAGTGCCACAAAGGTAATCATGTAAACATGACCAATGTGTCAATGTTGATCACGTGAAATTCACCGACGATAAAGATGTGTGTCAGTGAGGTTTAATAGAAGCATGTTGGCAGACCATCCAAGTTCAAAGGAAAGAAGCCTATGTATTTGGGAAGAAATAACTAGCATGGCCATGTCGAGGTGTGTTGGTTCTCTATTATATACTCTTATGTTCACCTATTGACCCTCGTTTAGATTTAGTAATATTCCTAATAAAATCCATGTAAAACTATCATCCCCTATGGTAAGACAAAAGGCAATGTTGCACACAAAGTGTATTGTGCAGTCTCCCCCGAGATAGCTCTATGAGTGGCTGCAATACTCAGGTGTTTGCAACCTGAGACTGAGAAAGATCTGTGGTTGTGTACTGTAAACTTATTCAGTCCATCTAACATATAGTTATAACATTCATTCTATGCATGCATGTGGAATACCATATCTACTTAGTTACTTCATTCATCTAACATTCATCAACTAATCAGACATAAATATACATTCATTCATTCATATAACACAATATTATCATAGTTCACCCCTTCTTGGGCTACATCCACAAATATTTGGCACTCGAGCTTTTATTATAGTTTAGAAATATATCACGTCACGTGTGGTTAAAGTCTTAGTTCCTCCTCTCTCCCTTAGGCTCCTCGATCCCTGTGAGGTTGAATAGATCCCACGAGGATCCTCAGCCTCCGATCTAACCCTTGGGATCGAGTTGCTCACTCCTTCTCTAGCCCACCAGCTTAATGACTCATATAGTCCTTACATGTCTCTTCCTCTCTGTCTCCTCTCCTCTTCTCTCTCTCTCTCCATCCATTTCCTAAGTACTACTTATTTATATCCTCAGCTCACCAACCACTACAATGTATTACAAAATCCCTAACCCTAGCGTCGTTAGTTCTTCCTTGCATGCACGCTTCACATGCTTCTCTTTCACATTCTTCTTTTCCTTCCATATTTCTTTTGCATGCTTTTCCTCTAAAAATAACCTTTCTTTCTAGCTAGGTCTGCATCCAATAGGCCCCCAACACTGACATGTGGCTTGTCTCAAGCCACCTAAACATTGTGTGCCTCTTTGATATCTCCTCCAAGAGCCTCGAACTTCTCTATGAGTTTCTTTTCTTGTGTTTGAGCCTGTGCAATCGTCTCCTTGAGTGTGTCCAATACTTGCACTGTAATATCATTGTTGGTCATCCATGTGCACTCTACTTGATTTTGTACAATGTTCTTCTTTGTGTATTCCGCCTAGGTGATGACCTCTGTTGCCCACTCTTGGAGCAGTTCCATTTGCGCTTGGTGCTCCTTCTTATGTGTTTGTGTGGCTATGAATTCCACCTGCATCTTCTTCATATCCTATGCTCCTTTGATGCAATTCATGATAGACATTTTCCTTTGGCTCTACTTGAGGTCTTGGATAGTTGTGCTTATCCTTTATTCCTCCTAGTCCCACTGTTCGACCTGTTGATCCTCTTCAAACTTTGTCCATAACTGTGTTTCCTTCTTGAACAAGTTGGTCATCGCATGGACTTGTTTCTCGATCTTCTTTATCTACATTGTTTCCTCCTACTTCCTCTGCTCCTTCACCTCTGGCGGAGTGGTAGGTATGAGATACTCCCGAAGGTGCTCGATCTCTTTCCTGTATTTATTGATTGCATGTAAAATATAATCAATCTTTTGTGTCACCGTGAGCTCTGTCATATGCGTGATCTTTGGGATTTTCTCAAAGGATATGGCCAATTCTTGCTCCAGCCTATCCACGCGGTCTTTTTCATATTTTGGTTCAAGCTTGGCCTTCTCGAGTACCAATTCCAATGTGTCCCAACTGTCCTTTGTCTGTTATGTTGCGTCTGTGTGTGTGCGTGACTGTACCTCCTACGTGATGCTAACTTGTAGTTTATACAAGGTCTTGGTTGGTATTTGCATCATTACCAACTTTATTTGGGTCAAATCCTTCAAGGTTCTCTGCCACATGATTTTATCCATGCATAGCATGTTGGGTGTGACGTGAAATGTTGAGCTCGGTTGTGCTTTCGTCTAGATCCTATCCTTCCCGCTCGATCCAGCCTTGGTTCCTATCTAGGATGCTACTAAAATTGATATTGTTCCTCGATCATCCCTCTATGTTTCTCTGTCAGCCCTCTATGTTTCTCTGATTTGCTCGAGGATATGTCTCATGTCTGCTAGATCGTCCTTCATTCTATGCCTTTGGCGATGAGATTCATTACAATCCTTTGTTGTATGGTCCTGGACAATCTGGGCTATGAGGTCTACGTCATCCTCTGTGATAGTGTATTCTAGTGGTGTTATGTGCACCTTAGATTTCTTGTGTGCACCCCCCATTTGTATAACTGACCTCTTGGTTTGGCCTTTCTCCTACCAAGTAGCACTCGATGTGGTTCCCTATGCTGTCTCAATCTATTTCTGCTATTCCAGTGTTGCCTAGGTGTTCTTATTCTTCCTTGCGAGGATGCCTTTCTTGGACACAAATACTTTATTTTGTTGCGCATGGATTTGACCTATCCTTGGATTGTTGGGCACCATTATCTCTTCTGCATGTGTCTGTTCCTACCCTGCCTCTGCCTCTGTATTTCATGGGCATCTCTTGATTCAAGAATGGAATCCTCTAGTCCTCATTCCAATAATTGATGGCCATCTCTATGTCCTCTTCCATGATGCAGTAGCACAGTTGTAGCCATTGATTATCGGGATACTTCCACGCTTGGATCCACATTGCATGTCTAGTTTCTTTGAAGTTGGCTATGCCTTGATACTGGGCGACCACTTTTAGTGTAACCCACCAAGTGTTGGCAATGCTCTCCTATAGATCATTATGATATCCTTCAAATATGGTTTCATTTGCATTTCTATTTTTGGGGTCTGAAGTGCACCCTACTGATAGGTATCACGATGTGTGGCAAGGATTGGGTCTTGCGGAAAAGAATGAATACTTAGGCTCCTTCCATCCAATCAAGGTGATCAGGATGAGTAACCATGAATAATGAAATTTTGTCCCCAGATCCTATGCATCCTTGTAGTCTTCGAGGAACAGATTCAACAAATACGGGGCCATCTTAGTGTGGTTCCCTCTGCACATTGTGTTGTAGTTGCAACAACCCCTACAGGGAATTCCTCCTTGCGGCATTTCCTAAGTAATTTGCATGCCATAATTTTTGTGGCCATTCTTGTCTCTGCGTCACGAATACACTTGATTATGATTCTGCATGACCCCCTTTCGGTACCATACTTATTCTTCATTTCCTCGGCCAGTGCCTTCTCCTTTGTCTTATCCTCAAGGAACTGCGCAGGTGCCTCCCCTCGTGATGGAATCCGTGTGATGTATGCAATGAGCTCTATGTCTATTGAGGAGATCTGTTTCAGCCACAGGTGTCCTCCTTGGGTGATTTCCATCAGTTGCTTGATGCATTTGTTTGCATTTTGGCCCCTCCCAAAGTGTGGGTTGTCCAATAGGCCTAGAATCTCGGTTTTGGCCAGTTTGGATGCCCACTAACTTGCTTTGTTAATTGGTTCATAACGATTCCTATAACCACAGTATCTAGATAGAATTTCTTGAAAAAATCTAGAAAATTGTCTGTGTTTGTCACATCATGGTCCGAGTACTGCAATTTCTCCATGTGGCCTAACATATTGCCTGCGATATGTACCCCTTATGGAATGTGTGACAAGACAATGTCTGTGGTGTCCTTCTTGCGCAGTGATATTGGTACTATTTTTTTTCCCTTCTGTTGTAGTGGTTGACTTGAGGTTCCAGCCTCCATTGTTCGCTCTTATGCAGACTCATCTACCCAACCGATGACATCTTCCACTATGCCCTGTTGTCGTTGTTCTGTCGTGGTTGTGTGAGAAATTTTTGGCATGGTCATTTTTGCCTGGTTTAGCACCGTCCCATTAACTTTCATGGATTCTTCATGGTTTATGGGTGCGAATGGTTGCCTGCATCCTCAACTTGTTGGCCTTGTCCCCCTTCTAGCACATCGATATATATGTCTGTTGGTGTTGTCTGATGGGTTTTCTCCATGATAGGTGTGGGGATTCTTGGTGTCATATCAGGTGACAATATTTCTTCCACATTGATGACTTCTAGAGACTGAGGTGGTTGTTGTTCGCTTCATTTTGGTTGTGGTGGTGGTATGGCATTATTGCGAGGTTGTTTCCAAGTCTAGATCGACTCTCCTAATTTGGGTGGTGCCATGGTGGTAAAATTACTTTCCACCGAGCTTAGTGGCCTCTATAACCTCTACAAACTTTTCTCTCTACTCTGTATATTCTATCGCTCTATTCTTTTCTCAATTTCAAAATAACCCTTTCAATCCTAGCATGCTTCACTTATATAGAAATTGGGTGAAACTTTGCGGAGACGTTACCCACCATGTGTTTTAATTGAATTGATGCTTCCCACATAGTTTCAATTGATTTCCCTTGTTGTCACCAATTGGAACGATTAATGTGGTGTCCCTTCAACCATTTCTATCATTTAAGTTTGAAAGCCATCATACATTGGTGATTTATTCGGCATACCCACCATTCCTGTTGTTTCTTATTTTTAGTGATTGTTGGTATTTTCTCTATTGTTTTAGCGTTTCCAAGTATGTATACTTCGTTCTCTTTTTTATGTGTTATGCCTGTTGTTTCTGTATTTTGATGTTCATCACAATAACCCCTTTGTTTTTTTGTTTTTTTTTTTTTTTTTTTTATGTGCTGGGAGGTTGACTATCCCTGTACATCTTCAGTTGAATCCCATTGATCATCCCTATGAGTTTTGTTCCTCCTAAATATTTCAACTATACATCTCCCCCATCTATGAAAGTCTTTACTTCATATGGTCCTAACCAATGCATTATGATTTTTCCTCAGTGTTGAAGGGATTTGCGGTCATACACCAAGACTAATTCTCCTTCCTTGAAGTCTTTCCTCTTGATATCTCTTTCATGCCAAGATTTGTCCCTTGTTTTCTATACTTCTTGGTGAAACTGTGCTAGAATCCTGTCTTCCTCCATGATCATCAACTTATTTATCCTTTCATGTATTATGCCTCGTTCTGGCATGTTTGTAATTGTTGCTATGCGCAAACTAGGTACCAAAAATTCTAATGGAACCACTGCTTCTTTTCCATACACCAATCTAAATGGTGTGTGTCCTGTCAACTTTTTTCATGTGGTCCTATATGCCCATAATATTGTTGGTATCTTGAAATCCCAATCATCCCTATTAACATTGCAGATCTTCGTCAGTGCATTTTCAAGGATTTTGTTAAAGGCTTCCACTGTTCCATTTTCTTGAGGATGATATGGTGTACTCTTTTGATGATGAACTTCAAAATCCTCAGTCATAGCCTTAATAGTACTGTCAATAAAATGAGTTCCTTGTTCACTCATCAAAATCCTCGAGAAAACAAATCTAGTGATCACTTGCTCAAAGAGGAAGTTTGTTATTTTTGTTGCGCTACAATCTTTCATTGGTGTTTCTTCTGCCCATGTTGTTAAGTATAATGTCATAGTGATAATGTACCTCACTCCTGACCTTTTTGTTGGTGGGTTAAGTTGTCCCACAAAATATATGGCCCATTTATCGAATACCTACAAGGTTACTTGTGGTCTGAGGGGCATATCATCCCTTCTATTTGGTTTACCAACCCTTTGGCATACATCACATTTATGGTAGTAATCCTTTAATTCTCTATTCATGGTTGACCACCATAGTCTTTCACACAATATCTTATGCATGGTATATTTTCCTGCATAATGTCCTCCTTCTATTCCCTCATGGGATTCTGCTAAAATCTTTGGTCTTTCATGCTCTAGCACACATCTTCTGAAGATTATATATGAACTAATTTTGTATAAGTGTCATGCAATCAATTGATAGTCTACAACCTTGACTACCAAGTTTTTCTTCTGTGCAGTGTTGAATTCATGTGGTGCAACCCCTGAACTTAAGTATTGGATGATGTCTGCAAAGTATTCATTGGCTATCTGGACTGAAAATAACTGTGCATTGGAAATTTCTCCTCTAGACTCATAGGTTCCTCCCCATTTGTGATCCTCGATAGGTGATCAAGTCTTGTGTTCAACTTTCCTGGTTTGACTATCACTTCGAAGTCAAATTCTTGGCACAAAAATAACCATATACAAATACCCCCCCTCCAACACTGGCTTGTTGACGAGGTATTTGAGAGTTGAATGGTCTATGAACATCTTGAAATGTTTTCCCAATAAATAATGTTTGGAATTCTGAAGTGCATAGACCATCGCTAAGACTTATCTTTATGTGGTATTATAATTTTCCTCCGATTCTAACAATTTTCTTCTCGCAAATGATATCATATGATCCAATTCTTCTACTCGTGGTTGTGCCAGAATAGCTCCAAGTTCTATGGTTGATGCATATACATGTACATGGAATGTCTTTTCCCAATTTGAGAATACTATTATTGGTGCGGTTACCATCTTCTCTTTCAGGGTGTCCAATGAATCCGTGTTGACAGTCCTCATTCCACTAAAAATTTGTGTCTTTCCTTAGCAATTTCTCCATTTCCACATTGATCTGCACATATCCCTTTATAAATTTCCTTTAGTATCTTATGTGTCCCAATGTCGTTCTCAATTAGCAGAATATTTTTAGTGGTGGTAGATTAACAATTACTGCAATATTTGCAGGATCTACTAGGAAGCCTTTATTGGATACTATATGGCCCAATAGTATTCCAAAAGGTGTTCTGAAGATGCACTTCTTGATATTTAACGATATATGACACTTTCTACATATTTCTAACATCAACCGCAATACCTCTACATGGTCTTTCAATAGACTATAGACTGTCCAAACATCCAGATATACCTCTAGGAATTGGTGGATAAATTATTTAAATGTAGCTATGACTACTCTGGAAAATATTGCTGGTGCATTCTTAAATTAAACAACATGACCGTATACTGGTAGGATCCCCATTATTTGGCAAAAGTGGTCTTGTATCTATCTTCTGATGCTATATTGATTTGATGGTATCCTTAGAATCTGTCGGTGAATAAATAATCTTCCTGTCCTCCTACATTCTCCAACACTTCATATGTGAAGGGAGTAAGGAACATTTCATGTAGGAATGCATCGTTCAACTTCCTCAAGTCGACACATATTCTTATACCCCCTTGTTTCTTTTCTTGAACTACCATCGGGCTTATCCATTCTGATTCCTCTACTGGTTCTATGATTCTATCTTCTAACTATTAGAATATAGAGGATTGTGCTCGTTTAACCATTGACGATACCCTCATCACCCAACCACAGGCCTTAAGCCACCCTCCGATCACCTTGACCTTGAAATAGAAGAGAGTTATGGATGCAATCTATAGCCAAGAGAGGCTAAATGCACCAAGAAAAAGAATATAAACTAAACTGAACAGATGATCCCACCCAGAAGCTAGCGTACCACTCTCCCAGCTTTCCCAGAAAATTTGCGCACCAAACTACTACTGCCTGCAGCTGCCTACGCAAATATTTCTCTCACTGCAACTACTGAGATGAAAAATAATGAAACTGGCACCCTGTATTTATAGTGGACTAGCCATTCTAACTGAGGATGACCTGGCCAGTCTAACTGGGTTGAGTTCTCCTTCTGGGCATCAATAAATTCAATATAAATATATTTGTTCAGCCGACAACCTGTCTAGGGTTTCCTTCAATTATTTGCTTCCTTCCGGAGGATTCTAATCTCGTCATAGGTCATAATAGAGGTTCATACCTCCCGAAGCTACCATAATATTAACACTCCCTCCTAGCTAGGGAGGTATGGTCTTGAGCACAACAGACCATTCAAATGGTAGCACCATGAGCACCTGTCATTATTATCCAACTGGATAATCTCCTATGACAACTGGTACAATTTCAATTTATAGAACACACCTGTGTCTATTCCAGTAGTACACAACTACTCATACTTTGTGAAACACAATCACAAACTGTCATTCATAACAAATAACAACCTGCATATAAACAATGTTATGATAAAAACTGTATCATCTGGGCCAATCTTTCACTCACATATGTGAGATCTGAAAGAATGTCTGCCACCACAGTAGTCTTCATCTGCATAG
>JZKD02S0710719.1:74724-90687 GCA_000966675.3 Picea glauca | reverse complement strand
TTCATTTGAAATATCCTCATGATCTTCCTTTTTGCCAATATCAACACATACTTCTTTGCCTTCATTTGAAATGTCTTCAAGATCTTCCTTTGTGCTATTATCACTTGATTCTTTACCTTTGATGATCTTGATGGAATGGTCTTCAATTTCTTCTTTCTCTTCCTTTCTTTGATATGTCTCCTCTAGCTTTAGCCATATATCCTTGGCGGAAGTGCATTGTCCCATGATCTCCTTGATAGGGCTTGAGAATCCACTAAGAATTGTCTTGAGAGCCAATGCATCATTCTTCATTCCTTCCCTTTGAGCTGCAAACTTTGACTTGTTCTTCAACGGAACATATCCACCGATGGTTGCCTTCCAAATAGTTCCTCCCATTGTCTTCAAATACACTCTCATCTCTATTCTCCAAGTAGAATAGTTTTCCTCATCAAGGATTGGAACTTCATTATCCATTTGTGTGTCTATGGATCTCCTTCAATCTTGTTAAGGCTTGTAGTGAAGGCCCACTCTGATACCAATTGTTGGACACACCTACCTATTGGCAGCCATAATATAATCTCTATTTTACAACCTGCCTACATAGGGTTTTTGAATTCTCGTCACTCATCACAATCTTTTTCATTAAACAACGCTTGTTACCCGTTACTTTCTGAAGCGTACCTATTTTTCGATTTCATTTTCATACTCACAACTGGAATTCATGTTTGATTTCATCAAATGGTTAATGTTCATATGGTTTTATCGTCTATTTGTCTTATTTTTATTATGAACATGGTTGTTTTCATGGTTATAACCCCTTGGTCTTGAACACACCTTGGTTACATATGTATTAAACCACCACCCATTTAGCATTTGACTATTGTTAATAGGGTTTTTGATTTATAAAAGCTTTGATTCAATTGTTTATTTGATATATTTATTTTGTGATCAAATCGTGGATATGCATATGATGGTTTTCAACTGTTATGATTTTTGTGTGTACCATTAGGCCGAGGTGTCAATATAAGTAAAACATGGTATTATGTTTTTGCATGGCCTCGATCTACACGAATTTCCTCGCACGCAAAGAAATTTACACTCCTGCCTACCATTTCAAGCTTCCTTTGCATTGTGTTGGGAAAGCGCGAGGCAATGGATCTGTCCCTGTTCTGTCAAACCCTATTGCCAAATCCCTTGTCGATTCCTTGTTGTTAGCCATGGCCATTGTAGTGAGAATTGAGCCTAACGGTGTCTAGACATTGTTATCGTTTGATAATGCCCGAGAAGACTTAGAGAGGAATGACTAGCGTGTCTTTGTTGAAAAGTTTGAGTGTTTTAATTTAACAGTTGCTCAAGAATTCGCGCTAACGTTCGATGGTTGCAGAGCTAAAATAGGAGATGTCCAACTTGAGTTAAACGAATATTTTATTAGCCAAGCCACCGGTCTGCCATCCGTGGGACAAAAGTGGTTTAAAAACTCAAAGGTTGAAGAGGTTCCCTGGTCATTGTTGTTCACCTCAAGGAAGATTACCAGCTGAGACAAAGGTATGCCCGTTTCATCTCTAAAACATAGATGGCACGATCTGTTAGCTATTTCCAAACAGTTCGTTACCTATGAGGGGAGATATGGTTTGGTTTTCTTATATCACTTGTGGTTGCTAATGAGTTTTATCGATTTTCCCCTAAACATGCCCTATTTTCTCCTTCGAAGTCTATACAAAATGGCAAAGCATTTCAAAAGGCAGAAATCTGATTCTAGCTTGTTCCACCATTGTTTGATCAAGCTTATTATTGTTCATCAGTTGAAATTAAACGGTGATTGTTGGGATGCCTTCCTATTAAGAAATGGTTTTGCTAGAAGTGAAATAGGACAGGTTGACAAGTATGTCGTCACAGAAACCCTCGTCGAGCCAACCATCCCTCCTCCTTCGCTCTTGCCTTGTGATCTTATTTCTAATGTGGAACCCTCGACCTATATGGACACTACCCAACCCGATACTCTACAAGATTCGTATCTCAAAGGTGGTGTTAAGTCTGTTAAAAAATCTGCAAAGAAAAAGTGTAAAGGTAATATTGATATCAATTATAAGGGTAAAAGGGTTGCGCGTTGGGTTTCATGATGTGCCTAAAATAAACCTAAGCCCTGTGCAGACCAAAACGTGATTATGTTAAGAGAGGATTCCGATTCAGAAATTGAAAGGTTTCTAACTGAAGAATATCCATATTCGTATGGACTTTTCTCTGGTAAACCCTATGATTATGTTATAAAACTTCCACCGTGTCTTAAAGACAACCCCTATTTCCTGGAATCAAACTCAATAGTGAACCTACAGGTCAGCTGGAAAATTCCCCACTTGTTAATACCATCACTGCTAATACACAGTCTATTCAGCCGCAATGTAACGAATGTCACTCGTGGCTCGATAAGTATTACAAAGACGTGCCTTTACTTTAGTCTCAGATCAAATCCTTGGAAGACCAGGTGAATTTTCTAACGAAAGAGAATGGAAGACTACAATCCATAGCCCAAACCAAAGATAAATGACAAAAAACCACAGGGTCTGTTGTTTTTAAGAACGTGGAAGCAGTGACTGCCATTGTGAGTTCAAAGATTGCTTGATTAAGTCAAATCCCTTAATCTGAGGTATGGTGTTTAAAAATAATTTTAGGATGATTTTGTCTTTTTTTTAAAATTAGAATACATGATTTGTTTGCACAGATTACATCTAGTCTGTTTTGATTGATTCAATAAAATACGATTCTAGTTATAATTATAACTAGCTACAGAATCGTGAGATTCTGTAGCTAGTTACTAAAATTTGAATTTCCTATTTTTATAACCAAAAATGCAATCTAAAATATTTTATTCTTATGTGTTTTCAGGTACATACAATTTCTAAAGAATATTTGAACCACTGGTGGCATCTCTCAGCATGCTATTTCTTTATGTTGTTTTATAATAGGCTATTAGTTTTGATATCAAGTAGAATCTAGGAGGTTGTATCCCCCACAATTTTTGGAACAAATTAGATGATATCCACAAGAAACGTTTTGATCCTGTAACCTATATAAATGTATTGTTTTGTAAACTAAAGACCATCTCTACCTGGGAGAAAAAACTATGGATTTATGATTGACAGACTTGAATGAAAGTGGATATTGGTACAGCTTTAACTTCGATATATCGTATTTTTATTCAAGTTTTGGTCATTTTGATTTGTGATTAAATTGTGACTACTTTAGATATCATGATTTATTACAGATTGATGTGATGAAATATATATGATGTCCATGTTTTATGTCCCTCATATTATATACAACAATTACTCTATTTAAATTTGATGATTAGAAGATTAATCTCCTTTATTCAATGAGCAGTTATATACAAATTTTTACAGCCAGATTTATCTCAATGTGACCATTTGTAAAATCTTAAATTGTTGTCAATACTTCTCTTATATGTTCTGTCGTTAGCATTCAATCACTTCTGCTTCACATTTACGAGAATCATTTGTAATATTTGTTGCGGTTTACCCCATCAAACAACGCAATTGGATACTGTACACATGACGAATAGGAGATGCGATTACAGGTCAGTTTGCTAGTTTTATTTTATTAGTTTAATTAATATAAAAAGTTCCTGTAATCTAAACACATTTTTCTATTCATCTCTGTTTTCAATTAGATAGTTAGCTATTTCGTTTCTTGTTTATAAAAGTTATAAAAAATCAAAAAGACTGAATGATAGTTTTGCAGTCATAAATCAATCCATATTTGAGTTTTGCGGATTTAGATTAAAATTTGCATTATGTAAATATTACACATATATTAGAGATATAATCCTATAGATATATTGTAGAGCTATTTTATAAATATTAGTTCGTAAACTGTAAGTATATTTTAGATTTGTATATAGTTTCCAACAAGTGTTTTCCATTAAGTTAGTTTCTTTAGTTTTGTTTTTTCACTTTCTTAGGACTTAGATTGGCTAACGGAGTCATTAAACCCGTCGGAGTGGATTAATCCAAATGGCTTGGGTTAAGTAGACAACCCCGGACCGGATACACTCCTCAAGTTGACGAGCGGTCAATTTCGCCTGTCAACAAATGGCGCTAGAGGGAGGGCCTGAAAATTATTAATGGCACGAGGTGGTCGTAAGACTCCTCCACCACCTACCTGCTCACCTATAGTGACTAGAAGTCATTCAAATGAAAACATTGTCCCTCAAACAACAACCACATCAAACGACAATCTACAGATCACAGTTGAACCAGTAACCCCAAATCCTACGGCTGGTGACATACAAGATATTGTCCGCCAATCTATCATAAGAACACACAGTTCCTTTACCCGTTTAATACAACCAAAATGACCTTTGGACCAACCATTAGACTTCTCTGATATCAGAGAACAACTTGGAGGCATTGACCTTACTTTAAACCCTACATATCCAATCCTCACTCCTGCAGTAGGAGGATCTGGTATACCACCATCACCACCTCCTTCATCTCCTTCTTCTTCTGGAGAAGAGTCTTTTGATGAAGGCATTTCCTCATCCCAACCTTCAACACCACCCACACCTATGGCCAACCAGAACAATCCCTCCAGACCCTGGCCCGACCAAGATGCAGTGGCCATACCTGGGCCTCAGCATCCCTTACCCAAACACCCAGAGAAATGGCTCCCTAAATTTGACCCGGACTCTAAACAGATCGTCGAAGATCACATCAAAAAGTTTATGTTAGCCATTAGACTCCGTAGTGTCGAGCACGAAGACAGAGTCTATAGATTGTTTCCCTACACCTTTGAGGGAAATGCCTCTACCTGGTACTTTGCCCAACAACCCCATACCATCGTGTCATGGGAGAAGTTTGAATCCTGTTTTCTTTAGAAGTTTGGAGATGACAAGTCCCCAAAAGTTCTAGTCATGGAACTTTCTAGTTTAAGAATGAACCCCAAAGAGAAGATCAAAGAATTTAATCAAAGATTCTTAACACCAAAGAATCGAATCCCTACGGATTCAATGCCTACCGAGAATCTTATCATAACATATTATACGAAAGCCTTACATCAAAGCATAGCCATTTGGGTAAAAAGATCTAAAAAATCCACGTTGTTAGAAGCCTTCGAAGAGGCCAGTCAGATCGATAAAGACATCCTCAGCTTAAAAGACACTACTAGCAATGAAATAGAAACTAGTTCATCTTCCAAAAAGAAAATTGAAATCCTCCCTAGACCTTCTCAAAACAAAACACAACTTGAAAGCTCAGATTTAGAAAACTTACAGAAAGTCATTCAAAAACTTTCCAATCAAGTTATAGATTTGAAAAGGATGGCTAAAGAATCTTCTTCAAGAAAAGGTCCTTACAAACCCCCGTTTAGGAAGCCTTTTCCCACCAACTGACCTAATTCAAATACTGAAGGCCTAAATCTAGAAAGCCTGCAATTTGCTATTCAAACGATTATAGAAGCACAGGATAACTTTATGCCTCCTGAGATCCCTAAGGAAGTAGATGAACAAGAGACAGTAGAAGAAGATGAATCCTCTCCAAACATTTTTGGACATTTCTTGGATAGTATTTTTCAAGCTAATTTCGAAACAGTACACCCTTACAATACTAGGAGTAAGACGACAAACAAGTCTTCTTCTGAAATCACTACGACTTTGCCCCCAAAACAGTCTAAACCAACTGAGACTAAACAGAATTATGTAAACCCAAGCTTAGATTATGATTTGGTTGAAGATCTAAAAAAGTTAAGGGATAATATTTTTGTTTATGAATTATTAAAATTCCCATTTCTTCTACAAAAAATGCTATAGAATATTGCAGAGAATAGCAAAAATGGCAATTCAAGTAGTAACAAAGGTTTTCAAAACAACCCCAAAGTTCCTCAAAAGACCTCTACCAAGACTACTTCTGATTCTCATGAGAAAAGATACCTTCCTGTAAATAATGTAACAAATGTAGATAAATTAGTTTTAGAGGCTGCAAGTAAAAAGCAACAAGCTTCCACCATTAGTACTCACAGAAATGTCCCTCCATTTTTGTTAACTTTTGAAATATTCAATAGTAACATGCACAACTGTATGGTAGATTCAGGAGTGTCATATAACATAATTCCATGGTATGTGTGTCAAAATATTAATGCTAAAGTTCAACCATCCACCTTGAAGATCATCTAGCTTGATCGAACTAGTGTTAAAGTTATAGGCGAATTCAGGAATGTGATTATAAAATTTTCATCTAACACTAAAGTTCATCAAGTGATTGATATTATTGTCGTAGATATCCCATAAGTTTATGGTTTGTTTTTAAGCAAAGACTGGTTAGAACAACTACATGGCTATTTTGCGATGGATTGGTCTCACTTGTGACTGCCCGAGAATGGAAAGCCCAACAGAATCAAGGTAAATTGTGAACATTACCTAAAGTTCACAGTGACAGATTTAAATGATCCTAATGAGCCATTTACACCTTCTGCTGATTCACCCGAAATACAAGGGATGGATACCTTTTTCGACAATTTCATGGCCGAAACTTCCGCTATCACTAACCCTGAACAACAGTCTGAAATTTCGACATATATGCAGCCGACAGCATCTACCCAATGGTCACATGCACCCGACGAAAATCAAATATGGTCTCTTTACTTTGACGGGTCAAAATCCAAGGAAGGAGCTGGTGCAGGCTGCGTGATTATTGATCCAGTAGGTAACAAAACCCTGATTGCGTGCAGGTTAAAGTTTGAATGTACAAATAACATAGTAGAATATGAGGATTTATTGCAAGGCCTCAGGAAAGCATTAGATATGAACGTTCAAAATTTGACTGTCTTTGGCGATTCGGAAATTGTGGTTAGACAAGTAAAAAATTCTATCCACTGTTTATCTCGGCACCTTAAAAGCTACCAATCTGAGGTATGGAATTTGATGAATAATTTTTCTGCATTTAACATAAATTCTATTCCTATATTGAATAATTCGAAAGCCGACTTGTTAGCTAATGTAGCTTCAAAACTTTTTCCTGCAGAAGGCTTATCTCCGAATGCATTCTCCATCGAACTGTTGTTCAGACCAACCATCCCCGACAACATCACGAATTGGAGAGTCTTCGATGACGATCAACAGATTATAAGTTTCCTGCATATGGAAGAAAATTTCCAGGACGTAGTAATCGATGAAGGTACTCATGATGAAAATCTTCGTGACTTCACAGTAATACTAGATCCAAGATCTCCTGAATCTTCATCAGACATGGTAAATTCTATCCCAAAATCTGTAGTTAGATTAGAAACTTTTTATGATCTTCACGACAAGTTCAAAAAATCAGTTAACTATAAAACGAATAGTTCCTTTTTAATGTATGAAAAATTAAACTTGGGAACTAAAGACAATCCACAGTGCATTAATTTAGGGGTGGGATGTTCTGAACAAGAAAAAGAAACGTTTATTAAATTGTTTAAGGAATTCAAAGATGTTTTTTCTTAGATGTACGATGACCTAAAAACCTTTGATCCTAACATTATACAACACGTTATTCCTATGAAACCCAAAACCCAACCTTTTCAATAAAAGTTAAGGAAAATGCATCCAAAAATCGAACCAACTGTCAAGAAGGAATTAAATAAATTCTGGAATGCTAAGATTATCTTCCCAGTCAGGCACACGTAATGGGTCTCTAATCTGGTCCCTGTCTGGAAGAAGAGTGGTGAAATCTCACTATGTGTTGATTTCCGAAATCTTAATCGAGCGTCTGATAAAGAAAACTACCCTGTCCCACCCATGGAACAGATCCTTCAACAGGTATCTGGTTCTGAAAGATTATCCTTATTGGATGGTTTTTCAGGGTATAACCAAGTCCTAATGTCCCTTCCAGATCAACTTAAAACCACCTTCCACACTCCATGGGGCACCTATGCTTATAGGAAGATTCCCTTTGGACTCATAAATGCTGGTGCCACTTTCCAGAGAGTGATGGACATCACTTTCCGAGTCTTAGTCAATCAATCTATCGTAGTTTACTTGGATGACGTTACTGTCTTCTCGAAAAACAAAGCAGGTCATCTAGCTCATTTAAGATCCGTTCTATAGCGATGTCACAAGTACGACATTTCTTGGAATCCTAAAAAATATATCTTCGCAGTAGAACAAGGTAAGATCTTAGGATTTATTGTATCAAGCAAAGGGATGATTATCGACCCTGAAAGAACTCAAGTCATTTCAAAACTCCCCCGTCCCTCGTCAAAAAATTCTATGCAATCTTTCTTAGGTCAGATAAACTTTGTCAGGAGATTCGTCCCTAGTTTTTCAGAAATGGTGAGACCATTACAAAACCTAATAGAAAAGGACGTACAATACCATTGGGGACCTTCAGAAAACTAGGATTTTAATTCGATAAAAAAAGGCCATAATAGACGCCCCTTCTCTAATGAGCCTTGACTTTTCGCAAGACTTCACCCTCTACACATTCGCTTCTGACTGCTCTTACATCGTTGTCCTAACTCAAAAGAATGCCGAAAACAATGAAGTCCCAATTGCCTTTATGAGATCAGCCTTCAAAGGCGCAGAACTTAATTACCCAGCAATAGATCAGCAAGCCTATGTTGTTTTTAAAGAAGTAAATCACTTTCGATCTTATCTTTTGAAATCTAGGATGAAAATCATTGTCCCTTACCCGACCGTCAGAAATCTGTTAGTATAGAAAGAACTAGGCGAACAGAGGGCAAACTGGGTCACATCCTTGCAATAGTATGACATAGAAATCACCTTAGCACAAATAGTGATAGATCAAGGGTTATGCAAGTTAGTCACTGACTCAGCTGCCAGACAGCAAGAGGAAAATTATATGTCAAATCTAGGACAACATTACCAAAATTTAATCTATTGTGCACAAAACCCTGTTAGTCCCTGGTATGATGATATAAAATTTTGTCTTGAACATGGGTCAGCTCTCCGTCACCTGGATCCCACAAAAAGAAGATCACTGAGATTAAAATCTACTTCCTTTCAGTTGATTAATGGTATTCTGTTTCGTCAAAATTTTGATGGAGTACTAATGTGCTGTCTTGAGAAAGATGAAGCAAAAAAGGTTTTATTGGAATTACATGTAGGAGAAGTCGGTCGGCATTTTGGTGGAGATACCACTATCCATAAGTTATTAAGAGCAGGTTACTACTGGCCAACTTTTTTTAAAGATGCTCATGCTTTGTGTCGCAAGTGTGTAATTTTTCAGAAAACATCCGGACGGATACAGAAACCAGCCTTCCCTCTGCAACCTGTTTTAGTAGACTCACCTTTTCAGCAGTGGGGTCTAGATATTATAGGTCCAATTAATCTGCCATCCTCACAGCAACATAAGTTTATCATAACATCCACAGATTACTTCACCAGATGGTCCGAGATGCCCCATTAAAAGTTGTAAATACCAGTCAGGTAATAGCCTTTTTGAATTCGAATATTATTACTCGTTTTGGTATCCCTGACTGCCTGGTATTTGATAACGCTTCCTATTTTTCGTCTCTTGATATGAGTGATTTCGCTCTAGAATAAGGAATTAAACTAAAATATTATGCCAACTATTACCCTCAAGGCAATGGATTGGCAGAATCAACTAATAAAAATCTGATCAAAATTATCAAGACAACGGTCTCTGAAAACCATAAAAATTGGCATAATGCACTGTTAAACGCAATTTGGGATGATAGAGTGACTCCAAAAACTATTGTGGGTAACTCACCCTTCTTTCTCGTTTACGACAGAGAGGCAATTCTGCCACCACATATTCTCCTTCCCTCTCTGCAGCTATCGCAGAAAATACAAGAAGAGGAATTTCCCCTTTGGAGAATTGAATTAACGCTTTGTTAAAATTAGAAGAAGTGAGGGCTCAAGCAAAACGAAAATTGGATCAACATCAACTCGTTGTTAAAAGATGGTTTGATTCCAATTTTGCCTCTGACAGAAATTTTGAGCTAGGTGACCTTGTCCTAAAATGGGACAAACTGCATGAGGGAAAATGAGAGCATACAAAGTTTCAGAACTTGTGGCTAGGACCATTCTTGATTTCTAAGAAATTGGGTCCCATCTCCTTTCGATTACAGAATCTAGAGGGACAGCCAGACACCTATCCAGTGAATGGCCAAGCTCTAAAAAGGTATTTCACCTGATGAAAATCCCGTGTACACTGTGTAAATATTTTTGTTTTGCTTGCTTTTCGTTTTTCTTTGATTCTTCCCTTATGCTTACCAATTTTTATTTTGAAACACACATACCTACATCATGAATTGTTTCAGACAAAGAGAACAGAAAAAATTGTCCTCTGAAATGACTACTGAAGATTGTTAAAACATCAATTATGATATTTTTTCTGAAGTTTGCAGCCTTGTTAAAGAAAGCTTGTTGTTTGAAAAGCGTTTCTTGATTTCAATCTGTAACTGAAGCTTTTCACAATCATCCATAAAAAATTCTTCATATGCTGTCCCTGTTCCTTAAGAGAACAACTCAGAGATGTCTCCCTGCCATCAAAAGTCGGTCTATTAACAAACTATCTCTAGATCTTAATGAAGGAAAGTTAAAAAATTCTCTCAAGGTCTGTAATTTATTAAAATATGTCCAAATTATCAAGATTTTCACTGTCACCCCGCTCTATTAAATATCTTTAAAAATAAATAAATCTTTAGAGAGCTGTGGGAAGTGCTTGTAAACCCACCCGGATACTGAACAGGTCTAATGGCAGCGGGTAAATGCATGCATGACGCCAAGATTACTTCGTCGGGGTACTGAACAGGCCCATTGGCAGTGAAGCAATGTCAGGTATATGAAAATTATCAGATATGGAATCTTTTGACCTTAAATGTCCTTCATTCTGATCTGGAACTTCTTAGTAGGATACAGATATTAGAGTGGGTTAAATGGCACCCCTGTCGAGGCTATGGATGCCTACTGGCAGTAGCGGCTCTATCAACAGTATTGGAGATTTTAACCTTAACATCATGACTCTCTTTTGTCGATATTTCCATCAGTTTTCATCTTTTAAAATAACAAGCAATCTGAAACTAGAATGTTTTGTGATTGATAATGATGTTCAAATATTTTCTTGGTTGTTTTCGAGTTGAAGTTTTTCCGATTATCCTAATCTGGACTTATTCGTTTGGCATAGATAACTGCTTCTACCAGTGTGTCACCATTGTTGGCAACCATAATATAATCTCTATTTTACAAGCTTCCTACATAGGGTTTTTGAATTCTCGTCACTCGTCACAATCTTTTTCATTAAACAATGCTTGTTACTCGTCACTTTCTGCGTACCTATTTTTCGATTTCGTTTTCATACTCACAGTTGGAATTCATGTTTGATTTCATCAAAGGGTTAATGTTCATATGGTTTTATCGTCTATTTGTCTTATTTTTATTACGAACATGGTTGTTTTCATAGTTATAACCCCTTGGTCTCGAAGATACCTTGGTTACATATGTATTAAACCACCACCCATTTAGCATTTGACTATTGTTAATAGGGTTTTTGATTTATAAAATCTTTGATTCAATTGTTTATTTGATATATTGATTTTGTGATCAAATCGTGGATATGCATATGATGGTTTTCAACCGTTATGATTTTTGTGTGTACCATTAGGCTGAGGTGTCAATACAAGTACAACATGGTATTATGTTTTTGCATGGACTAGATCTACACGACTTTCCTTGCACGCATAGCAATTTACACTCTCGCCTACCATTTCGAGCTGCCTTTGCATTGTGTTGGGAAAGCTCAGGGAAATGGCTATGTTCCTGTTCTGTCAAACCCTATCGCCAAATCCCTTGTCGATTCCTTGTTGTAGCCATGGCCCCTATAGTGTGAATTGAGCCTAATGGTGTCTAGACATTGTTATCGTTTGATAATGCCCAAGAAGACTTAGAGAGGAATGGCTAGCATGTCTTTGTTGAAAAGTTCGAGGGTTTTAATTTAACATTTGCTCAAGAATTCATGCTAACATTCGATGGTTGCAGAGCTAAAATAGGAGATGTCCATCTTGAGTTAAATGAATATTTTATTAGCCAAGCCACCGGTCTTCCAGCCATGGGACAAAAGTGGTTTAAAAACTCAAAGGTTGAAGAGGTTCCCTGGTCATTGTTGTTCACCTCAAGGAAGATTACCAGCTGCGAAAGAGGTATGCCCATTTCATCTCTAAAACCTAGATGGCGCGATCTGTTAGCTATTGTCAAACAGTTCGTTACCTGTGAGGGGAGATATGGTTTGGTTTTATTATATCACTTGCGGTTGCTCATGAGTTTTATCGATTTTCCCCTAAACATGCCCTATTTTCTCCTTCGAAGTCTATACAAAATGGCAAAGTGTTTCAAAAGGAAGAAATCTGATTCTATCATGTTCCACCATTGTTTGATCAAGATTATTATTGTTCATCAGTTGAAATTAAACGGTGATTGTTGGGATGCCTTCCTGTTAAGAAATGTTTTTTCTAGAAGTGAAATAGGACAGGTTGACAAGTTTGTCGTCACATAAACCCTCATCGAGCCAACAATCCCTCCTCCTTCACTCTTGCCTTGTGATCCTATTTCTAATGTGGAACCCTCGACCTATCCAAATACTACCCAACCCGACACTCTACCAGATTTGTATCTCAAAGGTGGTGTTAAGTCTGTTAAAAAATCTGCAAAGAAAAAGTTCAAAGGTAATATTGATATCAATTATAAGGGTAAAAGGGTCGCGCTTTAGGTTTCATGATGTGCTCGAAAAAAACCTAAGCCCTGTGCAGAACAAAACACGATTGTGTTAAGCAAGGATTCCGATTCGTAAATTGAAAGGTTTCTAACTGAAGAATATCCATATTTGTATGGAATTTGCTCTGGTAAACCCTATGATTATGTTACAAACCTTCCACTGTGTCTTAAAGACAACCCCGATTTCCCTGGAATCAAACTCAATAGTGAACCTACAGGTCAGTTGGAAAATTCCCCACCTGTTAATACCATCACTGCTAATACACAGTCTATTCAGCCGCAATGTAACGAATGTCAGTCATGGCTCGATAGGTATTATAGAGACGTGCATTTACTTCAGTCTTAGATCAAATCCTTGGAAGACCAGGTGAATTTGCTAACGAAAGAGAATGGAAGACTACAATCCGTAGCCCAAACCAAAGATAAACGACAAAAAACCATAGGGTTTGTTGTTTTTAAGAACGCGGAAGCAACGACTGCCATTGTGAATTCAAAGATTGCTTGATTAAGTCAAATCCCTTAATCTGAGGTATGGTGTTTAAAAATAATTTTAGGATGATTTTGTCTTTTTTTTTTAATTAGAATACATGATTTGTTTTCACAGATTACATCTATTCTGTTTTGATTGACTCAATAAAATACGATTCTAGTTATAATTATAACTAGCTATAGAATCATGAGATTCTGTAGCTAGTTACTAAAATTCGAATTTCTTTTTTTTATAACCAAAAATGCAATCCAAAATCTTTTATTCTTATGTGTTTTTAGGTACATACGATTTCTAAAGAAGATTTGAACCACTGGTGGCCTCTCTCAGCATGCTATTTCTTTATGTTGTTTTAGAATAGGTTGTTAGTTTTGATATCAAGTAGAATCTGGGAGGTTGCATCCCCCACAATTTTTGGAACAAATTAGATGATATCCACAAGAAACGTTTTGATCATGTAACCTATATAAATGTATTAGTTTGTAAAATAAATACCATCTCTACCTGGGAGAAAAAACTATGGATTTATGATTGACAGACTTGAATTGAAGTGGATATTGTTACAACTTTAGCTTTGATATATCGTATTTTTATTCAAGTTTTGGTCATTTTGATTTGTGATTAAATTGTGACTACTTTAGATATCATGATTTATTACAGATTGATGTGATGAAATATATATTATGTATGTGTTTTATGTCCCTCATATCATATACAACAATTACTCTGTTCAAATTTGATGATTAGAAGATTAATCTCCTTTATTCAATGAGCAGTTATATAAAAAAAATTACAGCCAGATTTATCTCAATGTGACCATTTGTAAAATCATAAAATTTCTATCAATACTTCTCTTATATGTTCTGTCGTTAGCATTCAATAACTTCTGCTTCATGTTTACGAGAAGCGTTTGTAATATTTGTTGCGGTTTACCCCATCAAACAACGCAATTGGATACTGTACACAGGATGAATAGGAGATGCGATTACAGGTCAGTTTGCTAGTTTTATTTTATTAGTTTAATTAATATAAAAAGTTCTTGTAATCTAAACACATTTTGCTATTCATATCTATTTTCAATTAGATAGTTAGCTATTTTGTTTCTTTTTTATAAAAGTTATAAAAAATAAAAAAGATTGAATGATAGTTTTACTGTCATAAATCAATGCATATTTGAGTTTCGCAGATTTATATTAAAATTTGCATTCTGTAAATATTACACATATATTAGAGATATAATCCTATAGATATATTGTGGGGCTATTTTATAAATATTAATTAGTAAACTGTAAGTATATTTTAGATTTGTATATAGTTTCCAACAAGTGTTTTTCATTAAGTTAGTTTCTTTAGTTCTGTTTTTTCACTTTCTTAGGACTTAGATCGGCAAACAGAGCCGCTAAACCCGTCGGAGTGGATTAATCCAAATAGATTGGGTTAAGTAGAAAACCTCAGACCGGATTCACTCCTCTAGTTGACGAATGGTCAATTTCGCCCGTCAACACCACCACACTTAGAGGGGGGGTGAATGAGTGTGGGGCTCTTTTTCCCAAAGCTTCCCTCTTGCACAAAAACTCATCAATTAGCATTCAACATTTATTCATTACCCATTGCTTTCATTTATAACCAGTTAGATGTAGGCACATATCAGCAACATTTATCAACAATATATCATCAACAAGTCATCATCACAATGGAAACAAAGAACACAAGATGTATGTACAATTTTCTTTTTATTACGGACTACAATCCTTGGGGTTTATCATCAACAACTAAATAGAGTACAACTCTACAAGAGCACCAGATCTATATGCAAGACTCAACTTACATTCTCAGCACCAACTGAGATGAGTCAATAATCATCAACAAATATCAATCTGTCAATAGGTATGCAACCTATCAGTAGTGCAGCCCATGTGTGTACACTCCCTAGCTCACTACATCCCGCGTGTGAAGGCGACTAGTGTATAATGAAACAAGCATATGCTTCTGAGAAACTAGGGTTTTTCTTTGCTTCACATGCTCAGATCCTCTGCAACCTGCAATCACTTTCTCTTTTGTCTTCCACTGTCCAAAATGACCCACAACCAGTCACAACACATCCAAGCTCTCCAATAGCTTGCTCATGCTCCACAATATATCAATATGAGTGTTATCTCAATCATGTATAAATAACTAGTATACCATAGCAATCATGTCACTACTGAATTACAAGAGTTATCCTCACTCCATCAACCAAGCTGAGCCACATCATAGAAGCCATACCAAGAATGCCCTAAGCATTCACAACATATCAAACAATAGTATCTATCAAGACAATAATGTAATCATACCAGTGTCTTAGTGATAGATCTGAGGCCATAGAATGTAGGTCTGGAACATGCCTCAACATCTAAGAGCTTGGCACTAGCTCAAACACAAATCTCCATGAGGTTATTTAGTCCACGCTCCCTATACACATTCATCCCACATGTACACTCACCCTATACACAACCAACCCGTGTGTACACACACCCTATACACAAACAACCCACGTGGGCATAAGAAAATAAGATTTTCTATGAATCTCAGACTTTTGTCGTCAAGATCTCTGACATTTCCGAAACTTTGATGTGTCCATGAGATCCTCCTCTCGCTCTCTTCCTCAGAATAGATCTTCAATCATGCTCAAGGGATCCACACCAATAAGATTCTCTCACAAGAAGCTCTCCATCAATACTCCAAAAGATATTCACAAGAAGCTCTCCATTGATCCACA
>JZKD02S0710719.1:0-46230 GCA_000966675.3 Picea glauca | reverse complement strand
TCCTAGGTGTTAATTAAAGTCTTCTTAAAAGTAAAGGGGGTAAAGTAATGAGGGAATTAAATTAAGTGAAAACCATGGCTTGTAAAAGATAAAGAAGAATTAAAATTTATTAAAGCGTGGGAATATAAAAGCTAGGAATTTAAAAATATATTGAAAGGGTTAAAAACCGCATTTATCTTTTGGGTGCAAAAATAAAAATAACAAGAGAGAATTAAATAATAGAATAAAAGAGACTAGAAATTAAGGAGTAAATTAAGGAGTAATTTAAGGAGTGATTAAGGAGTGATTAAGGAGTAATTTAAGGAGTGATTAAGGAGTAAATTAAGGAGTAATTTAAGGGGTGATTAAGGAGTAATTTAAGGAGTGATTTTTGAGGAAGTAAGGGAATTGAGTCTTTTAAATATTAAAAATAAATTAATTTTGGAGAACCATAGGGATGAGTGACACTTGGACGACGGAGAACGATTAGAGGGTTGTCATTAAAAATTAATTAATTAATGATTTATGAATTAGGTCAGTCTCAAAATTCTATAAAAGGAGGGGAAAGGAAGGAAGAAAGGGGGAACGGTTAGCGTAACGTTACGCTACCGAGTTGTGGCTTGACGGGTTGCTTGTGAGGAGTTGGGTTTATCTCAGCTGTGTTGGAGTGGTAGCTCAGCCGTGGAGGCGAGCTGAGATGATAGTATATCTCTGGTTCTTGTGTGGCCCCTTTGCGGCTCAGGGGGCTAAGGGGGAAGCAGAATACCCCTAGCATTTGGCTGGGAGGTACGGGTGAGCTTTCTGCAGTCGGCGAGCGGGAGCGGCAAGGAGAGCGGACGTGGCACGGAGCATGAGACGTCTTCCGAAGCGGGTGAGTGGCAAAGGTATGATTTTAATTATGGAAAAATTGTTTAGAATGGTTAGTGTTAACTTGTTTGTGGAGGTTCGTATTTATTAATGGTTACTGAAAAAAAAAAAAAAGGGAATTGTTTATCTCTGGAATACCTCCATTAATTCATTTTTACCTCTGGCAAATTGTTTATCATCTGGCAAATCAATTTAACCTGGTATTTCAATTTATCTTCTGTCAAATCGTTATCTTCTAGCAATGCGTTTGGGGCGTTTGGGTCTGTGTTTTAAAAGGGTTTAATGAGCTGCGTTTTCCATTTTTTTGGGGGGACATTTTGCCACTGTGTATTGGGACAGTTATGAGCTGCGTGTTTTTCTTTGTTTTTGGCGTTTTTGCCACTGTATAGTGGGACAGGGATGAGCTGCGCTATTCATTTTGTTTTGGGCGTTTGAACAACGTTTCACAGAATTGATCTGCGTTTTACATTTGAGTATGGGTGATTTTTATTATTTTGCAGAGGGGCCAGTCTCTGTGCATGTTGCTTGATGGTTTGGGGTTAAGTGAATGGATATTTTGTTTTTTGGCGCCTTTATTTTCGTAGATCATTTTCCACTTTTCTGGCAGTATGTTGGCCAGCCGTTTTGGTCTTTTAATTCATATGATCATTTTCAACTCGTGCTGGCAACCTCTAGTTTGAACCATAGCCATTTATTTTCACGTCTCTAACAGTCGGACAATGCGATTCCTACATCCCTGTTGTAATTTCGTTTGATATGTCATTCTGGCAATTCATTTCTGCGTTTACTGGTGCGTTTGACTGCGTCTTACTGTTGCGATTACTGCTGCGTTTTCACCTCTGCGATTGGTTTTAATCCACGCGTATGGGTTATATGGCAGTCGTTTCTCTATTTATTTAACTGATTGTCTTCATAAGCAACATTTCATTACTGGGAAGAAGCCAACTCTGCGATGTGTTAGCCCTGGTATCACCATGGACCCATCTCCTTTACTCTAATAAGTAGAATGCCTCTACGATAGTGTACATCTAACCTATCACGGTCCAACAACACACCAAAATACTTAAAAAGGAAGGCATTGTCTCTCTAAACCATAAAAAGGTTATTCCATGTACATCTGTTTTCTTTTATATATGATCGATGTAGGTAATTTACCACCATTGTCCTCAGTTATATACAACCAGGCCACATGCAGATTTACTGTACAGAACTTTGCCATTTACCTCGGAAATGTCCTTCTGCGTTTGGTGTTTCCTTCGGCGTGACGTTGGCTCCCAAATTCTTTTTCTTTCTGCATCTTGATTGAATGCCTCTGCTTCCATGGATTTCGTTTTGGCATATTCTAGACGCATCTCTGCATGCACGGATTCGGTGGAAATTCATTTCCTTTCTGGCGTGTCTGTGTACCGCGTGCTTTTCATTTTGTTTTTCTTTCTTTCTTCGCGTTCCTTCACAGTCGCCATTGGTCAAATTTTGGGTTGCGAATTGTTAACTGTTGTTGCCTCATTTACCGCCGACAGTTTGGGAATGGTGGACACGACTTCTTGGGGTGATAAATAGAATTACATTTTATAAAGTCTGTTGCAAAAATTGGTTACTTCACTGCCACATAATTACTGGAACGATAATGATATTTAATGGCTTATTAAATGTGAATTATTTAATTGTTAAGAACTGCAATGCGGCCTAAATTTCCTTATCAAATAGTTACACGCATTTTGTATCATTAACACCGTGGGGTTGTACAATTGTCATTACTACATGGTAGTAACGTTGTAGGTTTTAATGCCACCAATGATAGGTAAATTGATGTAGATTCTACATACGGACCCTTGTTAATTATTGCGATTTAATGTATGGTCATTTTTATTAATGTTAATTGTCAATTCAAATCGTGTCATTGTCATTTAGAGATGGTCTTAATACGCATTTCCATTCAAGGTATGACGTTATTTGAAAATTCCATTATGATGTTATTTTTGGAACATGGAGTGATATGGTAGTTTCCATTTTATGAAGTTAAATCAATTAAGAGGTTATTTTAAATGCGAGGGTATTGTCAAGTATTGGTATACATGATGTTACTTGGTGTGATGTTACTTTGGTCCTTTTATTGTTGTTATTTAGAGGTGACATTTTAATTATCTCTATACAGGGCCCTAGTTAAATTACTGTAAATCAAAAAAAAGGGGGGTAATTTAACCATTATAATCGCTATATCTTGTCATTGTAAATATGATGGTGGTTGAATATTCAATATGATAAAAAAATTGGATTGCTAGGTAAAGGAAAAATGTCATGGTCTACCAATGTCGGAGAAATATTGTTCATAAATTCGTAATTGTAATTTATTGTAGAAGTAGGAATTTGTGTTGTTCTTACCTTATAAACAAGATTGCAAGATTGGAGTTGAATGTATGGCCTTTATTTATTTCAGTGTTATTGAAATTTAGAAACGAAAAGTTATGGTCATCTTATTGTGACGATAGTGTAATCTCCTGATATTGATAAGACCCACATGGTAGAACGTCCTAGATTTATGTACAATCATTACTCAGAGTTAGTAAATGAGGGTTGTTGAGTCGGTATTTATTGTGGACTTGGGCGTTCGTTGTCAGAGTCCTTGTCACGCGCCTTCTGTAAGGGGCGCATTTGTTCTTCTTATTTATGTGTACTTGATTGTGGTCAGTTTTTCTTTTGTCGCTAAATGTTTACATGATGCACCTTATGCCTATGGTCGTATATTGTGGCAGTTACTCATCGTGTGCCTTTAGTCTTCTTGTGAGGAACATCGTGGTTGCGTCTTGTCGGTTGTTCAGAGCGTCGTCCATTTCAGTGTGTTGCTACTTCTACACACGCGCACACACCTTAAACACACACATAAAAAAAAAAATAAAAAAAATTGCACCTGTTACTAGAATGGCTGTCGTAACGAGGCAGTTCGTTACACTTCCTTAACTTTAACAACAAGATCCTAGAATTTTCATCAAACTTTACTTTAGTCTCACTTGAATAATTTTGGATTAGTCAACAACACTAACTTGAAATAATCATAACTAAGTACCTGTAATGAATGAAGATATGAAAATAGTACACAATGTTCTTCAATTTATTTTATGCAATTCTTCTAGGTTTCACTACTTATAACCTCTCATAAAAGGAGTTATAGAAAAAATGGTATATCTTGTTGAATTATGTCTTATTCTAGAGAGCGAACTTGTAGAGTGTTCTCTATCTGGAATATTTGTTTATGGATCTGAAAATGGTACAAAAAAATCTATAGACTGTACTCTAACCAGTACATTTGGTCTCACTGAATTTGGATCTGTTATGAATAAGTTATGACGTTTTTACCTGAAACCCTTGTTTTAAACTAGTTTCAAGACTAGCCACAAACCCTATTTTCTACGGAGTGTAACTCCAAGAATACAATGACCCACAAGCTGAATTTTTTAACAAAATTACTTCGATATGTTTCCTCAACGACCTCGATATTTTTCGGTATGAATCATTCTATAAAAAAATTTATTGTGAAAATGGTGAGATGTCCTGTAATAGCATACCTTAGAAAGCATCATCAAAAGAATTTATCCTCCCTTGAATTTCGACCTTCTTTACTTCACCTTCCCTCTGAAATTCACCTTAGATATCCTTTGGTTACCTCACTCACTTGTAGATATTCAATATTCTCAAGTGTGATTAAATGAGTTACCCTTGCCTCTTATTTATACTTTTATGTAGCTTCCTCAAGGGGTTACCTTCTAACCATCTTAAACCACTTTCCTTATTTTAGGTCTAACCCACTTCTAACCACTTGTCCACTTAGTAATTTCTCCATTAACTTTATTATTTAAATAATTTATTTTGTATCCACTTTGACTTATAGTACGTTCATCACTTCACTTTATTATTTAAATAATTTCTTCTTTGCAACCACTTTGACTACTTTGACCTTTTAGGGCTTCTAGAGGACTCATGAGGGTTATCCAGCTTTGCATGACCATAACTCTCTAACCGTGAGGAGTTATGTGACATTCCACATACCACCGAAAATGGAATGAAATGTACTATCCATCTAGAATAGTCCTATTTAAATAAGTTCTTATTTGCAACCACTTTGACTACTTTTACCTTTTGGGTCTTCTAGATGGCTCATGAGGGTTCTCCAACTTCACATGGCCATAACTCTCTAACAGTGAGGAGTTATGTGATGTTCCACATACAACCAGAAATGACATGACATGCACTATCCATATCAAATAGTATTACCTCCAAATATATTAAAACTAATACCATTATACAACAAACAAAATTGGGTCCATTACCCAAACCTTTGTGCTACTAGAATTCACTATCGTTCAAGGGTTGACATCAATGACAACTGACCCAAATAATAAACAATATCCCCCTTTGGTATTTATGGCAACACTCTAATGCAATACTGAAGTCATAACACTCATGCTCCCCCTGTAACCATTCCTATGTGCTCTTTCTCCAAGAATTTACCTTTGCATCTGATAAATCTCTCCCCCTTTGTCATCAATGGAAAAGGTATCTTTCCATCTGAGGCTGCTCTCCTCGACTAAACTCTTCTTGAAACTTATCTCCCAACTTGAACTGTCCTATTTATGGTGCTTCCTTTTTTAAATCTAAGACATATACGATAAGCATTCAAAATCATTCATTTTGGAGTAGAAAATACTTTGAGTCTTTGGCGAAGATACTCAAAGGCTTCCCTTGGAACTGGTTTTGTAAATATGTCTGCCACTTGCTATTTTGTAACCACATATTCAACTCTGATGTTCTTCTCTGCAACCTGTTCCCATAGAAAGTGATACTTTATTGGAATGTGCTTCATCTTGGAGTGCATCACATGGTTCTTTAAGATACTAATGACACTTGTATTATCACAATAGATTGGAATGGACTCATCATACTCAACCTATATATCTGTGAAAGTTTTTTTCATCCATAGAACCTGAGTACAACATCATGTTGCTGCAATATACTTTGCTTTGGTTGTAGATAAAGATATTGATGATTGTTTCTTTCTTATCCAGTATACTAAACACTCACCCCAGTTGAACGTTTCTCCACTGGTGCTTCATCGTTCATCAATGCAACCTACCCAATCTGCATCTGTGTAGGAAATAAGTGATAGATCCTTTCCTTTTGGATACCAAAATCCAAACTCTTTTGTTCCTCTGAGATATTTGAAAATCCTCTTCACTTCTAATACGTGTGATTTCTTTGGTGTTTCTTGAAATCGTGACACCTGTCCAACTTTCTACATTACAACTAGTTTGGATGTTGTCACATATAGTAAGCTACCAATCATTGACCTGTATTGCCTCTGGTCTGTATACTTTGAATCATCATCTTTGCTCAACTTGGAACTAGTTTTCATAGGAGTGGTAACTGGTTTGCAATCTTCCATTCTGAACCTCTTTAGCATTTCTCTAATATAATTAGTTTGAGAAATAAAAAATACTTGGTTTCTTTGACATATCTGGAGACCTAGAAAGAAGGATAGTTCTCCAAGTAATGACATTTCAAATTCATTATGCATATCCTTTGCAATTTTTTTTCTTAACTTGTCATCGTTACTTCCAAAAATAATATCATCAACATAAATTTCAATTAATAAAATAGTATCTTGAGTTACCTTAATGTAGAGTTTGTTGTCTACACCTCCTTTTCTGAAACATGCTTGTTGTAGATATTTATCTAGTCTAGAGTACCATGCTCTAGGATCCCATTTTAGATCATACAGGGCCTTCTTCAATTTACACACATGATTTTTTGTTCTCTCACAAATGAAAACCTTCTATTTGTTTGATGTAGACTTCTTATTCAAGTTCCCCATTCAGAAAAGATGATTTCACTTCCATATGATACACTTTAATATTATTGGAGCATGCATAAGCTAAAATCAATAGGATTTCTTCCATTCTAGAAAATAGGGAAAATGTCTCTTCAAAGTTGATTCCTTCAACCTATGTGTAACCTTTACATACCAATCTAGCTTTTTTCCTTGTAACATGTCCATGTTCATTCAATTTATTTATGAAAACCCACTTTGTTCCAATCACATTCTTACTCTTTGGTCTTGGAACCGATTCCCAAGTGTAATTATTCTCTCTTTGAACCAATTCTTCATCCATGTCCTTATTCTAAAATTCATTCTTGTTGGACTCTTCAAAACTATTTTCTTTAATTGTAGATAAGAGTGGTAGGTGTGTTTGTTCTGGTCAATAGATTATTCTTCTAGTCTCAATAATCCAATCTGAAGGATGATTATTGTTCTGGTCCAATAATTCGATCTGAAGGATGATTATTCTGTACCTGTTTGCTAGGTGTCTTTGGAGGCACTTGCTGAAATCTCTCTTCTACTTCTATCTGATCCTCTTCATCTTCCCCTTCTACTTCTTCTTCTTCATAAAGGTGTTCCATTGATTCATTTTCTTCTTCCTTTAATTCTCGTCCACTTGTTTCATCAATTGTTACATTGATACTTTCCAAAACTTTTTTCAACCTCAAATTGTAACACTTGTATGATTTCTTTGTACTTGATTAACCAACAAGTACTCCTTTTTCCACAAGAGAGTCAAACTTTCCCATTCTTCCATCTTCTCTTTTGATGTTGCATTTTCTTCCAAATATTCTAAAGTGCTTCACATTTGTTGGTCTTCCTTTCCATAGCTCGTAGGGAGCTTTTCCATTGTTTTTTTGGAGCATTACTTTGTTTTGAATGTGAACTATTGTATGCACTGCATGTGTCCAAACAAATATGTCAATTTGGAATCCATTAGCATTGTTTGAGACATTTCATGTTTAATTAACATCCATAATGTTCCTTTGTCTATGAACCACTCTCTGAACCAATCTATGAATCCATGTTCTCGTCCACTATCATATATCTGTCCAAACCTACTAAGTGTTCTTACAAATCCAACTCTGTCCATACTCTCCAAGACTCTACTGCATAATTGTCCACAATGTTGACCCATTTATTACTATACTATCATGAATTCTTCACTACTACAACTATCAAACTGTACTTCTGCTAACTGAATGCTCTGGATATGTCTACTCAAACTCTGCAATATTCTTGAAGGATGGTTCTTCGGACTATCACAGTTATTGCATAGACTCCCCCTGTCTAATATTCATGTTACCTGGGAGCCTCTAATCCGGATGGCTCAGAACAATTCTTTCTCTGATGTGTATTCATCATCATCTTCATTGGTATATTCATCATCTCTCTGAGCTCTGACTTCTTTCTTTCTATCTATGGATTCATCTTTCACTACAATTCCTAAAATCACAATCTCTTGAACCTGTTCCTTATTTACCCGTCCTTCTTTTCTTTCAGTTATTTTCCAAACATTTTTGTATCTGACATATTTCTTTTTCTCTGTAGAATTTTATTCATCTCGTTTTATTGTCAATCTTGTGATCTCTAGGACCTGGTATTTGTTCACCTTTTCTTCATTTTTTCTTATCCATACTTTCTTATATCTGATATCAATGTTCTCTTTCATGGAAGTATCGATCATGCATATACAATCACTAGCTATGTGTCCATAGTTATGACATTTGTAACATTCAATATTACATGGGGCCACATAGGCATTTCTTGCTTGAACATTTTTACAATCCCTGCAATCTGCAACCCTATGTCCAAAATCAGTACAATAAAAACAATGACCATAAAATAAATTTGCATACCTAGAAGTGAATGATCTTATTTGCGGTGTATTCCTTCTGAATTTCTTCTTTGACTTATCATGATCATTATTGAAGCTTATTTGTGGCTTAAATATGGATGGTCTTTTTGAAGATGTATCTTTAATAGTTTTCTTAGATTCTGGTTGACCATGATTCCTTCCTTTGAGTACTTCTGCATAACTCTTTCTATTTTCTTCATTCTTCTTTTCTAGCAACCTAGAGTGCTTCTCTTCATTCTCTATAACTGATGTGGATGTTTCTATCTCTTCAACATTCTTGTTGAGCTTGACAATTTTACTTCTCAATGTGAAAAAATCTTCTTCAAGCTTCTCAACCTCTTATTCTTTCTTCATTATTTGAGACTTCACGAATTCTTCTATTCTTTTTCACTTCTTTAATCTGGATTTTTAATGCGATTATTTATTCTTCAAGTCCTTTATCTTTTTGAACGAACTCTACCTCAAGCTATTTTAGATCGTTATTTCTTTCCTTAAGATGATCTGTCAATATCTTTTCTCTCATTTCTACTTCTTCCTTTTGTGTTGCTATGTTGGCTTCCAAATACTACTTTTGATCTTTAAGATTTTCTTCCATCTTTATGGCTTCTTCTAGCCAAGTTCTTAAGTTCTTGATGACTTTCTTGACTTCTTCAAAAATGTGAGCACTTTCCTTTTGTTTCATCAATTCTTTCTTGAGTGACTTCTTTTCTTCTCTTTCTTTTCTTAGTTCATCTAAAGAACTGATCAATTCTTCTCCATAATTGTCTTATTTTCCAATTATTTTTTCTGTCTCATTTCCTTCATGACATTCTATTTCAATATGTTTGTGTTTTTCACAATTAAAGAAAAAAAACATATCTCTATTGATTATGTACTCTTCATCTTCTGAATCTATTTTACATGGTGAACATATTTCTTCTTGATCTGTACCTGCATCTTCTTTGGCATTTTATGAATCTACGATGGGTGAAGAATATATATCATATAACTTATGCCAAATTTCTTTGGTTGATGAAATTTTACTAACCGTCTCTCTTACCGGAGTAGTTATTCCATCCCAGATGAAATCCACAACTATTTTGTTGTTCTTCTTCAACTCCTTCTTGGTTGCAGTCTTTTCCCTTTTTGAACTATCATATCCTATAACAAATGATAGCCAAATATAATACCCTTGTACCTATAAAAATACTTTCATCGTTCCACTCCATAGCTCATACTTTAAACCATTATAACCATTAAACAATGGTACTCCATTCTCAAAGTAATCCATGATATCCTCCCAGTGGTTAAACTGTTTCCTGAAGGAACCTGCTATGAAACCAATTGTTGGATTACTGAGAGGGGGGGTGAATCATAAATAGAGAAATTTAATCCTTTTTAACCATAAAATGAAAGTGTTATATCAATGTAGCATTATCATCCAATAGTTGCAGATTAAATAAACAATGAACAAATGAGAAATCATACACATACACAGTCCACTAGTGTTTTTCAGTGGAAACCCAAAGTAGGAGAAAACCACATAATGCTTTTTATTATATGCCTTTAAGAATTAAATTCATTGGAAGCACCAAATTCCTTTTTTTCCAGCTGCAATTGGAAGGAGTCTCCAACCCCCTAGTTTCTCAGGCTACAACCCGAGGGAAGCTCCAACTCCCCAATTCTTTGGCTACAACCAAAAGGAGGCTACAACCCCCTATGTTCTTTGGCTATAACCAGAAGGTGGCTACAACCACATGCACTTGTCGCGTCCAACCACCCTGAAATATAAGTAGAATGATATAACCACTATCACAAAATCACTGTGAGATATACTATTGTAAACCTATACCAATCAACCTGCACCAAACAACCTATAATCAGTCTGTACCATAAAAAAGTGCATCAACCATACACCAACTTGTACCTCAAACTATACAATCAACGAGTGCATCAAAAATGCACAAAATATGTACCAATCATGCATCAAATACACATAAACGATGACTCATCAAGATGTACCAACATCATCAACTATACACCTCATGTATGTGCCAACTCATCAACTACTTGTCTCAACGATGTACCTTAACCAAAATCCCTCATGAATTTCATCATCCAGATATGATTTGTAACTATGTAATAGACCTGGTGTATATGATCACACAACTGCAAAACATCCTTAACTTTAACAAAAAGATACTTGCATTTTCATCAAACTTTATTTTAGTCTCACATGACTAATTTTGGATTAGTCAACAACACTAACTTGAAATAATCATAACTATGTACATGTAATGAATGAATATCTTTAATGAATGTAATCATAAAAGGAGTTATAGCAAAAATGGCATACCTTGTTGAATTATGGCTTATTCTAGAGAGCGAACTTGTAGAGTGTGTCTCGCATGGAATATTTGTTGTATGGATCTAAAAATGGTACACAAAATACTATAGACTGTACTATAACCAATATAGTTTTTCTTACTGAATTTGAATATGTTATGAAGAATTTATGACTTTTTTACCCGAAACACCGGTTTTCGACTAGTTTCAGGACTAGCCACAAACCCTATTTTCCACAAAGTGTAACTCCAAGAATACAATGACCCACAAGTGGAAATTTTTATCACAACTTCTTGGATATATTTCCTCAACAGCCTCCATATTTCATGGTCTGAATCAGTCTAGAAAAAACGTTATTGCGAAAATGGTGAGATGACCTGTAACTAACATACCTTAGAAAGCATCATCAAAAGAATTTATCCTCCCTTGAATTTCAGCCTTCTTTACTTCACCTTCCCTTTGAAATTTGCCTTAGATATCCTTTGGTTACCTCAGTCAGTTGTAGATATTTAATATGCTCAAGTGTGATTAAATGATACACCCTTGCCTCTTATTTATACTTTTATGTATCTTTTTCAAGGGGTTACCTTCTAACCATCTTAAAACACTTTCCTTATTTTAGGGCTAACCCACTTCTAACCACTTGTCCACTTAGTAATTTATCCACTAACTTTATTATTTAAACAATTTATTTTTTACCCACTTTGACTTATAGTACACTCACCACTTCACTTTATTATTTAAATAATTTCTTCCTTGTAACCTCTTTGACTGCTTTGACCTTTTGGGGCTTCTAGATGACTCATGAGGGTTTTTCAACTTCACATGGCCATAACTCTCTAACCGTGAGGAGTTATGTGGCGTTCCACATACCACCAAAAATGGCATGACATGTACTATCCATCTAAAATAGTATTATTTAAATTTTTTTTTCTTTGCAACCACTTTGACCTTTTGGGTCTTCTAGATGACTCATGAGGGTTCTCCAACTTCACATGGCCATAACTCTCTAACCGTGAGGAGTTATGTGACATTACACATACAACCAGAAATGGAATGGAATGTAGTATCCATATATAATAGTTTTACCTTCAAATATATTAAAAATCATACCATTATACATCAAACAAAATTGGGTACATTACCCAAACCTTTGTGCTACTAAAATTTGCTACCGAACTTTCTTCAAGGGTTGACATCAATGACAACCAAAGAAAATAATGAACATGTATTTCCTCTTATAAATCCTTGTTTTTGTAAGTACCTATCCAATATTGGGTACCAAGCTCTCGAACCTTTCCTAAGTCCATACATATATTTATTCAATCCAGAAACATAGTCTCCGTTTTCTGATAGTATAAAACCTTTTGGTTGTTTTATGTAAACTTCTTCTTCTAATTCTCCCTTTAGAAAAGTTGATTTTACATCCATGTGATACACTTTGATCCTTTTGGCGCATTATTAAGCCAATAACATTGTGATTACTTCCATTCTGGCCATGAGATCAAAGGTTTCTTCAAAATCTATTCCCTCAACTTGAGCATATCATTTGCGCAAAAGTCTTCATTTATTTCTAGTTACATGTCTATCTTGTTTTAGCTTGTTTCTGAAGAGCCATTTTATCCCAATAATTTTTTTTCCTTTGGTCTTGGAACTAGTACCCATGTCTCATTCTTCTCTATTTGATTTAGTTCTTCTTCCATAGCCTTGATCTAATGTTCATCATTTATGGATTCTCCAAAATTACTTGTTTCAACTGTGGACAATAATGAAAAATTTCCTTGTTTAGGTGTTTGTTCTTTCCTTCTTCTTCTGGTTTCTACTCTGACACTTCTATCTCTAATAATTTGTTCTCGTGGATGATTCTTCTAAACTCAATAGTTGGGTTCTCTAGAAGGTCTCTGAAAATATTGTTGGTTTTTTTCTTCTTGTTGTACTTATAGTTTCTTCTATTCTTGCTTCTCTTCGTCTTTGTCCTATTATTCTTTCTTTAGTTCTTCATTTTTCTGTTCTTCAAAGATGTTTGAATTTTTGGTCTCCTTCCTTATCTTCAAAAAGTCTGTTTCATCAAATTTTACATTGATGATTTCCACTATCTTGTTGAGTCTTAGATTGTATCATTTATATTCTTTTATTTTTTATGAGTACCCAAAAAACATTCCTTCGTCCACCCAAGATTCAAATTTACCAATATTCTTATCTTCCCTTTTTATGTAACACTTTCTTCCAAACACTCTAAGGTGCTTGAAATTGGATAGAATTCCTTTCCATAACTCATATAGGGCCTTATGAATATTGATTATGATCAATCCTATTTTCAATATATGAATGGTTTTATGCACTACCTACCCCAAAGGATATCACTAAGCTTGGAGTCATTCAACATGGTTTTTTTCCATTTCTTGTACAGTTTTATTTTTCCTTTCAGCAACTACAATTTTCCCAGGTGTTCTAGTTATTGAGAATTGTCCTTTTATTCCCTATTCTTCACATAAAATCACTGAATTTATTTGAAGTAAAATCACCTCCATTATCTTATATTAATCATTTGATTTTCAACCAATTCCTTGAATACCTTGAAACATTCGAAAGCTTCTGAATTTTTCTTGAGGAAGAAAACCCAGGTCATTTTGGTGTATTCATAAATGAGTAGCATTAAGTATTGTAAAACATCCAATCCTTTTGTTCTTGTGGGCCCATATAAATTAGTGAGTAAGATCTTCAATGGTTTTTTCGTAGAGTATTAATTCTTCTAGAATTAAACTTTTATTTATTTCCACGATGACAGTGCTTGCATATAGTATTCGTTGGCTTTGTAATTTCTAGCATTTCTCTTACAACTTGCTTCTTGTTGATATTGAAAATATTCTCAAATTTTATATGGCCTATTATCCTATGCAAAAGACAACTTTCATCTTATTTTCCCAAACAACCTATTTCTTCTTCAATCTCATTAAAGGTGTATATGTTGTTTGGAGTCCTTGTCTATGTTTCCACTAGTCTGCCTTATCCTTATTTCCTTATTTAAAATTGTTTTTAATTGAATATAAGTGTGTGTCCCTAATTACAATTTTTTTTCACACTTAGCAAATTATGCTTCATATTTTCAACAAGTGGGACATTTTATTCCACAATATCTTTGATCCCAATATTGACTATGCCTTTTCCTATAATTTTGCTTGAGTTATCATTGCCAAATGTGACATACCCATATTTTTCTTTATTTAATGTTACAAATGTGTTTTTGTCTCCAGTCATATGATTTGAGCATCCACTATCAATATGATCTGGATTTAGGAGCAGAATGAACTGATTAAAAGACTGAATACAATAAACATAGAGATATGAAAAACAACACAAATATTGAGTGAACAATATCTTTTATTGAATAAATGAAATAGGTTTAAACTGTAAAACTACAAAACTGAAACACTTGCTCGAATGGTGGTAGTTATCTCTGAGAAGAGATGTGGCTGCTACTTGCATCTGTCTAAGTAAAATGATTAAAATGATGCTCTGAGGATCGTAACTTTTGCATACAATCTCCGCTTTAGGAACGTGATAGCTCGTTGGAAATGTATTTTAGATAAATACACATTACACCATTAATATCTGACTCCATCTTCATTTTGACTGTGGTAAGCCAAACAACATTGTTTAGGGCCCCAAAATGACCCTGGAAGTATAAAAAAATGTGTTGACATGAAAACATACAAAATATGATAGTTGGATTGGGTGGGAGGCCACCAGTATCCACCTGGAATATGTGTAGGGATTCAGACAAACCAAAAGTGTAGAACCCACAGTTAAAAATAAGTACATAAGAATGTGCTAAAATAAAAAATGTCAATAGGAGCCAGTTGGAATAGTTGGGTTTCCACCAATATCCATCTGGACTAGTCCTCCACCCTTAGAAAGAAATGGTCTCCATTATGTTGAGTTCCCCCATTAGGTGAATTTGGCCTCATGTGAACTAGTTTCCTTGGTGTAGGAGCTACCCTTCTTGGACAACTCGATAAAGATGGATCCTCTATTGGTGAGTTTCCTTGACATGTGTGTTCACTTTCTAATCAGTGGATTCATGTTCCATGAAGTCATGGTTGAGATCTATTGGTTTCATCTATTATACAATCTATGAGGTGTCCAATAATGGTGGAAAATATGGCCTTAGGAGGTCCACATTGAACATTGGGTGAAATCCAACGAAGGGTGGATTTTTGAGCTCAAAAGCATTGCTACCCACATCCTTGGTGATAGTGTAAGGCCCATAGTGAAGTGGGAAGAGATTTTGATGGGGCCCTGTAAGATGATCCTTCTGAAAATGTAACCAGAATTTGTCTCCAAAATGAAATTGGCATGGTACCCTTTGTTGATCATGGTGTTGCTTCTACTTATCATTGGCTTTCTAGAAAATATCATGGAAATGTTGGCAGATGTGTTGAATCAGCTCAATGAATCTGGTGTCTTTGTCGGTCTTAGAATGAACATGGGAATAATCTCTCTGTGTGGTTGCAAGAGGTAGTGAAACATCAATGGGAACCAAGGGTTGGAATACTAACCCCACTTGAAATGGGCTATGTTCGATGGAGATATCAAGAGCCCTATCATAATTGTGATGAAAATAGGGTAGACTCGTATCCCATTTATAGAAATGCTTAGAGTTGTAAATGAATAGGATTTGCACAATCATCTAATTGATGACCTATGTTTGGACGTTTGTTTGGTGTTGGAAAGTAGTGGATTTAGTGAGCTTGGTTTCCAATAGTGAACAGAGACTCGACCAAAATGTGTCGAGGAACCTGCTATCTCGGTTAGAGATGATGGTCTATTGTATCCCAAAATGGACCCACACTCGTTCGAAGAATATCCTGGAATTATATTCCACTGACACATTCTTCTTGCAGGTTGTGAGGATGGACATATTCGAAAACTAATCAATGACCACAAATACACAATCATTTCCTTTATTAGTGGATAGAAGTCCAAACATGTAATACATCGAGACAGATTCCCAAGGCTTCTTGGGGGTAGGAATAGGTGTGTATAAGTCTTCCTTCTTGATGGCTGGCTTTGAAATGGAACAGGCAGTGAAAGATATAATATACTTGTTGACGTCCTGACAAAATTTTGGAAAATAAAAATGTTTATGTAGAATGACCATAATTTTCTCCATGCCAAAATGTCCTGCCATACAACTATAATGGGCTTCACAAATATTCTTTGCACGCTCATTTGTAGGAACATAGAGATGGCACAGATGGAATAACAATCTGTCCTGAATGTGAAAATCATTGATACTCATGCCTATACCCAAGAGAATGTAGGTGGTGGTGAAGTCTGGATCTCGTTGGTAAAGTTGGGGCCACTTAGATGCCTCATATCCATAGGAATGGAGAAAATTGGTGAGTGCAGCTACGGGAAGTCAACTGAGGTAGTCAATGAAATGAATAGTGCTCCTTGTCTTATACTTGATGTTGATATGGAAATACTATAGGTAGGTGGACCACTTCTGATGGCACTCGTTCTACAATTTTCCCTATGTTTGTATGAATTGCAGAGACTTGTGATCAGTTTAGATGATCGTCTCCTTTCCCAGAATGTAATGTTTCCATTAACGACATGATTGTACAATGGAATACATTTCCTTGTCATAGGTGGGGTAGTTCTAGATAGTATATGAGAGTTTCTAACTATGGTATGCCACTGGATGATCGTGCTGAGTGAGAAATGCACCTACAACATAGTCAGATGCATCAGTCTCAATGTTGAATAGTTGTTGCAAATCGGGAAAGGAGAGTATTGGATCTGAGCATAAGCGATGCTTTAGATCATCAAATTCTCATTTTTGTCCATTCCCCCACACCAAAGTTTCCCTGGCACCTCCCTTGGTCACTTGGTTGAGGGCCCATACAATACGGGAGAATCCCAACATGAACCGTCGCTAGAATTTGGCCAGTCCCAAGAAGCTTGGTTAGTGTGGTCAAGGCTAACCAGTCACAGATGACTTGGATCTTAGCTAGATCAACATGTATCCCATGCTCATCAACAATGTATCCCAAGTATTGTACCTTATGCATGCCAAAGGAGCATTTTTCCAAGTTGGCATATAGCTTGTGCTACAAAAGAGTGCTCAAAACCTGTTGAATATGCTGCATGTTCTCCTCCCAAGGTCTATTGAAGATGAGGATGTCATCCAAATATAGCACCACAAAATATTTGGTGAAGGGTCTCAATACATCATCCATCAACTTCATGAAATCGGTTAGTTCATTTGTTAAGCCAAAGGGAATGACTAGCCATTCAAAGAGACCTTCTTTAGATTTTAATGTTGTCTTCCCTACATCAGTTGGTTCGATGGGAAACTGGTGGTAGCCAGACTTTAGGTCGATATTTATGAAGGAATTTCCCCCCTTGATTTGGTCAGGAATTTCATTAATCCTGGGAATTGGGTATCCATTCCTGACTATGGTTTTGTTTAATTCTCAGTAATCAATGCAGAGTCTCCATGTCCCATCCTTCTTTTGCACCAGTACCATCGAGCTTCCACAAGGGGATGAGTTTGGTATGATGTGCCCCTTTTGAATAATTTATTGGATCTAACGCTTGATTTCATCATTTTCCATCAGTGAGAAATGATAGTCTGGTCCATTAGGTAGAGGTGCACTAGGGGTTAGATCAATTGGATGCTTAACTTGGCAATGCGTCAGTACCCCGGTGGGTGAGGAGAAGATGTCTCTGTAGTCTTCCATGATTGCGTACACTTGATTCTGCTGCAAAGAGAGGCTTTGTGTAGAGACCATGGATGTGGCAACAAAATTCTGCTTACTATGAGCACGGATCAAAAAGAATATGAACTTATTAGTCTGTGAAAATACCTTACTGCATTACTTAGAAAATATTAAATAAATGGTGGTAGGTGTCGCTACCTATGGTATCCTGTACAATTTTCTACCCAAAGGAATAATAAAAATGCAGGTTCTAGACTCATACACAACATGAATCTTCCACAAATATGGTTTCCCTAAAATAACATCATAAACTTCAAGGGGAGAAATATCACACAATACCTCATCTTTGAAAGGCTTGATGTTGTAGGGAAGACAACATTGTTGGCTACACAAAGATATCTTCCTTGGAGAAGCCAGTCGATGGTGTAGGGTTATCGGTGTAGTGTCGTTGGCAGGTCTAATCACATGATGACCTCTGTTGAGATCGGGTTCTTTTGACTACTTCTATCGACAATGAAATGAAGTGGAGCCCCCTTTACCTACATATGTGAGTGAAAGAGGTTTTCCCCTTCCTCTATTTTTTTTGGTTCATTTAGTTGGAATTTGGTGGTAGAAACAATGGAACTAGGTTCAACATAGATAATCTTCTTCCTTCCTTTCCTATTTGATTCAGATTCAGAATCACCCTCATGCTCGGACGCCTTCAGCTCGTCCATGAGTGACTACTTGGAGTGAAATTCTTCAGTCTTGTTCCAAGGTATTTTATGGTAATCACACCATTTTCTTGTATCCTTATTCGTCTTTTCATTGCCCTTTGTGTTGTGGATTGGACTGGTTGTCCTGAGAGTGGCCATCTTTGCTCTATACCTTTCTATGTGGGTTGGGGTTGCCTTTTACCTACTTTCACTTTGAGGAGTTGGTAGATCCAAACTCTCACCTTTTCTGCTTAAATTATTTCTCAATCTTGACAACATATCTATAAGTCGTACCCAATGAGGCGATGTACAAAAACCAAATTTTTGTTTGAATGTATCTATGCAAACAACCACGGTATTTGAGCACCAGATGTCGCTCAAAGTATTTGATACCTAATTTGGTGCATAGGGTATGGAAAATATTGGTGAAAGATAGTATTGGTTGGTCCCCTTATTAACGCAGGGTGGTACATCTGGTGTACTGGTCCTTGTAGCTTCCAACGAGGTAGTGTTATTCTTTAATGGCATCTCAGAAGGAATCCCATGTAGGGGAAACCACAAATATTGCAGATTCCTCTATGGCCCTTTGCTCGGAGTAAGTATCCCACCAGTCCTTAACATGGGGGATGACCTTGAGGAGTAAAAAAGTAATATTTTCCCTATCGGAAAAATTATGGACCGAAAAATACCCTTCAAGTAGATTCAACCATTTATCTACAACATCTGCATCTATCAGTCCTTCAAATAATGGAATATCAAAATTTACTTGTACCTTAAAGGGGGTTGCATGGCCACTTGATGAATATGCTTCTTCTGTGGGAAACCGTCGAAGGATCTATGCAAATGTGTCCATCATTTTGTTCCTTTGTTGATCCAAGTGGATATTGGTGGCCACCCACCTATTCCAACTGGCTCCTATTATCCATTTTTGTTCAACACATTCTTCTGTACTTCTTTGTAATTATGGGTTCTACACTTATCGAGATGTCTGAATCCCCACACATACTCCAGGTGGATATTGGTGGCCTCTCGCCTAATCCAAATGGCTTATTTTGTATGTTTTCATGTCAGCACATCTTGTTGTACTTCTAGAGCCGTTTTAGGGCCCTAAATGTTATTTTTTTGGCTCACCACAATAAAATTGTAGGAGTCACAATTTGACAGTGAAATGTGTATATCTCTGAAAGACCTTTCCAATGGGATATCAGGTGCCTAAAACAGAGGTCATATGCAAAAGTTACGACCCTGGGAAGTTGAGGTACCAACTTACACCAACTTACCCATAAGGTCCCACATGAATTTTGGTGTTTCACCTTCTAGGGTTAGGTTTTTGGATGTCTATGGTTTTGGAATTCATGAGTAATAGGCCTTTGGAGCCTCATTGTAATATATTATGCTCAACAAATATGCATAGCAGCCACATATCTTCTCAGAGATAGTTATCACCACTCAAGCAAGTGTTTTCAGTTCAACAATTTTAGACTTTCAGCCTATTTCATTATTCAATAGAAGATATTGATCCCCTGATATATGTGTTATTCTTCATATCTTTGTGTTTATTGTATTCAGACTAGTAATTATTTTGTTCCTCTCCTAAATCTGGATCAATGGTATCATAGTGGTCTACTCTTCATTTATTTTTCTTCGTGCTTGTCCCCAACTAGATCTGGATACAAGAAGTTGGGACTCAAACCAATCGAGCCATTGCAAGATTGGTTGCACCGAGCCCAACAAAAACCCATGGGGGATGAAAAGAAATATGATAGAGAAGGAGATCCTATTAAAATGTTGCTTGAGGAATCCCTCGCATGACAAAGGATTGAAATGATGGAAAACTTCATGCAGATCATTTGATGCCTTCCCATAGGAGAATCATCTTCATCAAACGGCCATGCTACCGCCTTCAAGGTACAGGTAAATTTTTATATTCCATTATTTGAAGGACTGATAGATGTGGATTCTATAGATAAATGATTGAATCTGCTCAAACGATATTTTTTGGTCCACAATTTTTCCGATAGGGAAAAGGTCACTTTTTCACTCCTTAAGGTCATTCCCCATGTTAAATATTAGTGGGATACTTCCTCTGAGAAAAGAGACATAGAGGAATATGCAATGTTTTTGGTGGACCCTACATGGTATTCCTTCTGGTACGCCATCAAAGAAAAATATTACCCTATTCGAAGCTATGATGACCAATTCACCAGATGGACCACCCTACATCAAGAAAGGGACTAGACAATACCATATTTCACCAATATTTTCCATACCCTGGGCACCAAATTGGGTATCAAAGACTCTGATCATCATCTGGTTCTCAAATACCACGGTTGTTTTCATAGATACATTCAAACATAAATGGATTTTTTGGACATCGCCTCATTGGGCACAACTTATACATACACGGTCAAGATCGAGCACAAATTTAAGTAGAAAAGGCGAGGGTTTGGATCTACAAATCCCTCACAATTGAAGCAGGGAAAAGGCATCCCCAACCCACAAAAAAAGGGACCAGGTCAAGATGGCCACCCACAGGACAACCATTCCAAGCCACAAAACAAGAAGGTAAATTATAAGATGAAGAAGGACATGGGAAAATGGTGTGAGTACCATAAAATCCCTTGGCACAACACTGAAGAATGTCGCCTCAAGCAGTCACTCATGGTCAAAATGAAAGATTCTGAGTTAGAGGCCGATTTTGATTCCGAATCAAATCCTGAAGGAGGGAAGAGGATTATCAATGTTAAACCCAGTGCCACTATCGCTACCACCAAAGTCTGACCAAGTGAACTAGAAGAACCAGAGGAAGGAGAACACCTCTTTCACTTGCAGATGTGGGTAAAGGGGGCTCTTTTTCATTTCATTTTCGATAGAGGGAGATAGAAGAACATAATTTCATAAGATATCCTCAAGCGGCTGGACCTGCCAATGACACCACACCCGCATCCCTACACCATGGGTTGGCTTCACCAAGGAAGAGATTTTTGCCTCAGCCAACGGTTTCAGCTGCCTTACGACATCAATCCTTTCAAAGATGAGGTACTATGTGATATTTATCCCCTTGAAGTTTTTGATGTTCTTTTAGGACAACCATATTTGTGGAAGTGTCATGCTATGTATGAGTCTAGACCCCACAATTTTATTATTACTTTGGGTAGACAATTGTACAAGATACTAGAGGTAGCGTCGCCTACTACTGTTTCCTTAATCTCCACTAAGAAATGCAGTAATATCATCTCACAGACCAGGAAGTTTTTTCTTTTGTGTGATCTATGCTCACAGTAAGAATAAGGTTGCCGCCACATTTTTGGCCTCTACACAGAGCCTCTCTTTGTAGTAGATGCAACTGGAGGGAATCGTGGAATAATACAGAGACATATTCTCCTCACCTACAGGGGTACTGACACACTTCCTAGTAAATAATCAAATTGATCTGACCCCCAATGCACCTCTACCTAATGGACCTGTCTATCGTCGCTTATTGATGGAAAATGATGAAATCAGGTGATAGATCCGAAAGATTCTTCAAAAGGGGCACATCAGACCCAACTCCTCCCCTTGCAAAATCCTTATTGTACTGGTGCAGAAGAAGGATGGGAGGTGGTGACTCTTCATTAATTACAGAGCCTTAAACAAAATCATAGTCAGGAACCAGTACCCCATTCCCAAGATTGATGAAATTCTTGACCAACTCAAGTGATCAAAGTTCTTTAGCAAGATTGACCTAAAGTCTAGCTACCACTAGGTTCCCATCGAACCAGTTGATGTATGGAAGACAACCTTCAAATATAAATAAGTTCTATTTGAATGGCTATTCATGCCCTTTTGCTTAAAAAATGCACTAACCACTTTCATGAGGTTGATGGATGATGTATTGAGACCCTTCACCAAGTTCAGCAGAATGTGGGAGGAGCACATGTGGCATATTCAACAGGTTTTGAGCACTCTTCGGTAACACAAGCTATATTCCAACTTGGAAAAATTCTCTTTTGGAATGAACATGGTTGAATACTTGGGATACATTTTTGATGAGCATGGGGTACATGTTGATCCATCTAAGATCCAATTCATTCATGACTAGCCAACCCCAACCACATTGACTGAGCTTTAGATCTTCTTGGGACTAGCCAACTTCTACCGATGGTTCGTGTTAGGATTCTCCCATATTGCATGGGCCCTCAGCCAAGTGACCAAGGGCGGAAGTAGGTCCAAGTTCGTGTGGGGGAAGGAGAAAAAATGAGCATTTGATGATCTGAACCATTGCTTGTACTCAACTATCTTACTCTCCTTTCCCAATCTGTAGAAACTATTCGAGATTGAGACTCTGCATCTAACTATGTCGTGGGCACAGTTACCACTCAACACGGGCATCCAATGGCATACCATAGTGAGACACTCTATGAAACTATTCAAAACTACTGCACCTCTGAAAAGGAAATGTATTCCATTATACAAGCCTATCGTCAATGTAAACATTACATTCTGGGAAATGTAGGGACCAATTTAATTAAGTCTAAAAAATTTCATAATGTTTAAACAATAAGATTGATCAGCAAGCAATAAGCAATTTCATTCAACATATAAGCAACATAAATTTGAATTTATGCACATCAATCTATAAATTTACATAATCATCACATAACTCAGCAAATTCATAAATAAAATACCTCTTCCTGATGCTAACTCACTCATGTTGATATGGTTGTCCTCTCTGCTACCTTGCCCAGCCTGATGCTTGACCAAACTCTGCCCAAACCGACTAACCACCCAGCCAACTAGGAGCAACATGTCTGGCTCCCTAGCTCCAGGATACAAGAAGGAATCCTGGCCCCCGTGCCCAAAACCCCCGGCAACCCGGTTCCCCCTGCAATGGTTCACCAAAACTCCAGAACCCAATCCCTCAAACCAAAAGGTGTCCAACAGAAAGACAGACCTCCTGCCCATCATGCTCCTTCCCCCAACTTTTATAATCCTCTCACGTAGGACTCTTCCCTGTCATATCTCCCCCTTCATCAACTCTCCTCCCCTCCATTAATTACCTTATCCCCTCCTTTATTATCTTATCCCCTCCTTTATTATCGTATCCCCTCCTTTATTACCTTATCCCCTCCTTTATTATCTTATCCTTAACATGCCATATGTAATTTTCAAAATGATTAAATTAAAGTTATTAAGCCCCTTAATTTATCACCCATGTCATTGAATCTGATATGTAATTAATTAATTAATCAATTAAAAGTTATAAACAATTAATTAATTAATAAATAATTAATTAATATTATTAATACTAATCATGGTTTAATTAAAACCATATCAGGATAATTAATTATCTAATTAATTTTACTTAATAATCTCTATGCATCTATTTAACCAAGGTTGTTACATACACCCACCCTTCAAGAAACTTCGTCCCAAATTTAAGGTATCTCATGATACAAAGGAAAAGAAACATGGTTCACACATTCATGACAATTAACCGACACTATTAGTAAGTAAGCCAATAAAACTCATACATACTAGTGTACATGTACAAGAAATGCATGTGTAGCTAGTACATACAAGTCTTGTGCATGTACTAATAATCAATAACTATCACCCTTATAGTATTTTATGTATGCATCCAATCCAATCAACAAGATTATTCTTTTATAAAAGACAATAAACCAATCAAATGTTTGTGAAATTCTTTAATTACAATTATCTAGTTCAACAATTTTATTTAGACAACTGTGGTTTAGTTATGTAATTATGAATATTCATATATACATTTTTATTTTTTTTTTATTTTTAGAAGGGAAAAACATTAAATTCCACCATCAGACAATTCTCCACACATTCTCAACTATTTCTACTCATCCTTCCTCCCTAACTTACTTCCATATTCATTCCTATCCTTCTTCTATTGGACTATCTTGGAGCGTCAACTATATTGACCTAACTCTAAATAGAACCCATAAGAGGAAGTGTCACTATCTCGACCAAGCTTCCCCAACAGGCAACTAACAGTCATCATCACACGTCTCGGGGAGTGTGAGCTAACACCATCCTCCCATGACTTCAGGTTTCAGAGGATACATGATGGGAAATGCCTCCACCCCTCCTAATCATAACTAGGGTCCACACCTTACAATGGAATATAGAGTGGCACTGTGTTGCTGGGAGTTTTGTCATCATTTATTCGGTTTTGGGAAGTCTCATCACCTGAAATCCTACACCGGTCCACATATCATAGCAATGCATCCAAACCAATATAATTTCACATACAAATATTTATACCATAATGTTTCTCAGCTAGTGGTCATGACATTCACTTTCATCATTATTATCCCTTGGCTATTTCATAGCTTATAACCTACAGATTAGTTTGTAACACAAAATCATACATTTCTATGCATTATCATCATGTAATTGCATACTATCATCATTTCAATTCAGTATCCTTGTACCGACAACTTAACATCAAAGTTTTCAAGTTAGAAATAGATCTCATAATGTCCCATAATTCAATTTCGACACCCATTCATAAAATTATCATTTATCAAATAGATTACATCATATCCAACATCATTCTACTAGCATTTAAACCTTCATAGAATTCACATTCACACAATATGTCACATCATATCCATCATCATCGATAACACTTAAACATTCATAAAATTTACTTTCACATAGTAGATCGCATTATATCCATCATCATCAATAACATTTAAACATTCATAAAATTTACATTCTCACAATATATCGCATCATATCCATCATTATTCAAATACATATAACATTCATAAAGGTTCATACGTCTTAAAAGTTTTAGTGTATCATTTAACAATTTCACTGTGAATAGAAAATAATATAAGTAGGCCTCAGGTAATCCTACCTGTCTAAGTCAAAAGGTGGTGTTACATACACCCAACCTTCGAGAAACATATTCTTGAGGTGGTCAAAAAAGTGAGGGATAGTCTCGTTGTCTTCCAAAGTAGCAGATCCTGGATTATACTTGTCCCACTGGACCTTAACTTGGTCTACCAGACGGTTCCTGAGCTGTCGGACTCTACGGTCCAATATGCATAATGGCTCTACCGTGAGGGTTCCCACGTCCAATACCTGCAATTCCTTCCAATTTAGTTTATGTGATTCATCTGCAACATAATGACGTAAAACAAAAACATGAAAAACATTATGAGTTTTATGCAAGTGGGGTGGCAGTACGAGACGATAGGCAACAGGTCCAATTTTCTCTTGGATTCTGAATGGTCATATAAATCGAGGTGACAATTTTGTCCCCTTCCCGAACTGTATGGTACTCTTATTAGGCTTGATATGAATGAAAACCTGGTCTCCCACTTCATAACTTCGGTCGGTCCTGTGTGCATCCGCATAACTTTTCTACCTATCCTGTGCTTCCTTTAGTCTCTACCTAATCTGAATCACCTGTTCCTCCATCTATTGAATCAATTCTGGCCCGACTGTTACTCGGTCTTCTAGTCTATCCCAACTCAACAATGTTCTGCATGGTCTTCCATACAAAGATTCGTAGGGTGGCATTCCGATGGAGCTATGAAAGTTGTTATTGTAGGCAAACTCTACCAAATCTAGGTACTTCTCCCATTGGATTTGATTATCCATGACATACATCCTGAGGATGTCTTCCATGAATTGATTTACTCTCTCATATTGCCCATCTGTTTCAGGATGATAAGCTATGCTTAAGTTCAATTGGGTTCCCAATGCTAACTGCAAACTTGTCCAAACCTAGAAGTGAATCTGGAATCCCTATCTGAAATGATCTTCTTAGGTATCCCATGCAAACAGATAACCTCACTTACAAACACATGTGCCACATCAGTGACATCGTAAGTGTCTCTAACTGGAATAAAATGATCACTCTTGGTTAACTTATCCACTATCACAAGAATGGCATTGTGTCTATGAGATGTGAGCAACAACCCCACAACAAAATCCATAGAGATGAATTCCCACTTGAACATAGGAACATCATGTGGTTGTAGGAAGCCTGTCGGGTGATGGTGGTCGGCTTTCACTTGTTGACACTCTAGGCATTTGGCGATGAAATGGACTACATCGCGCTTCATGCCTACCTAGAAGAAGATCTTCCTCATGTCTACGTACATCTTCTTCACACCCGGATGTGCACAATAAAGTGCTCTATGGGATTCCTTCAGTATGATGCTTCGAATATCCCCAATTTTAGGGTTGTACATCTTTCCCCGATATCTCAATAGTTCGTCTGCTTCCAAACTATATCCTTTGTACTTTGGATTTAATTACCTCCCACTCTGGAGGTTTGAAGTAACCTTTAAATACCAACTGTCTCCTTGGAGTTGCATCAACACACGTTCCCTCAAGTTGACTTTTAACGGTACCGAGGAGAACACATGTGGCCTCCTACTCAAGGCATTTGCGACCACATTTTCCTTTCCCATGATGTATGAAATACCAAAATTGTAATCACTCATAAACTCACTCCATCGCCTTTGCTTGGCATTCATATCCCTTTGAGTGAAGAGATGTTTTAAACTTTCATGGTCCATTTTGAGCTCAAAGTTTCACCCCACAAGATAGTGCCTCCAAAGTTTCAGAGCTAGAATTACAGATGCCAAATCTAAATCATGAGTCACGTATATCTCTTCATGTTTCTTCAACTTCCTTGATGCATAAACTATCGCTCCTCCATCCTGCATTAGCATGGCCCCCAACCCTTTCTTCGAGGCATCCATGCAGACTGTGAATTCCTTTTCCATATCCAACACTCATAGAAGTGGCACACTAGTTAGTAACCTCTTAAGCTCAATGAATGCACTATCACATTCTTCTGTCCATTCATACCTGACCCCCTTGCGCTGAAAAGTGGTGATGGGTTTCGCTATTTTGGAGAACCCCTCCACAAATCTTTGATAATAACCTGCTAGCCCCATGAAGCTTCTCACATCATGGGCATTTTTCAGCATTGGCCACTCCATAATGGCCTTTACCTTTTTTGGGTCCACAGAGATTCTTTTGCCAGAAATGATATGACCTAAATAGTGAATTTCTTTCTGGAAGAAGGAATACTTTGACAACTTCCCATACAATTTGTTCTCTCTAAGGCAGGACAACACCACTCATAAGTGTTCCTCATGTTCTCTTTTGTTTTTGGAATAGATGAGGATGTCATCTATAAAGAATTTTACAAAACGGTCTAAGTACTTTCAGAATACATCGTTCATGAGGCTCATGAATACTGCTGGTGCATTGGTCAATACAAAAGGTACTACGACAAACTCGTAATGTCCAAATCGAGTTCAAAAGGCAATTTTTGGGATATCACCTTCCTTAATCCTTAACTGATGATACCCGGATCGCAAATCGATCTTTGAGAATACCGCTGCTCCTTTCATCCGATCGAAGAGGTCATGTATTTGTGGCATTGGGTACCTATTTTTCACTATAGCATGATTCAAGTCCCTGTAGTCTATATAGAGTCGTAAGGATCCATCCTTCTTCTTTACAAAATTACTGGTGCACCCCAAGGTGAGACACTAGGCCTTATTATCCCTAAGTATAGTAACTCTTTCAACTACATTTGCAACTTGCAAAGTTCCGGTGCTGTCATCCGATATAGAGTCTTGGAAATCGGTTCTGCACTAGGTTTTAGCTCAATAGTAAAATCAAGCTCCCTCTCAGAAGGTAACCCTGGTAATTCGTTTGGAAAAACATCCTTAAATTCTAACAATACCGGGTACTGATCCAATGAGGGTCCCTTCCTTTCATTCACTGCTTCCACTACATATAGTCAACACCTTTTTCCATACACCCTGGATTTCTACTGGCCTTCCTTTGTCATCGACACAAAACACCCTTTTTGCAAAATAATCTACCAAAGCTCGATGAGCTTCTAACCAATCCATTCAAATGATTAGGTCGTACACCCCGAGAGCAGTGACGTATACCTTCAACTTGGTATTAAACACTCCCAAGTCTACTATACGATTATCGACGCTAGGTCCTACCGCTTGTTTTCCCCCTGAAGCCATCTCGACTTGTTTAAATTCATCATGCTCATAGGCTTCCAACCCACTCTTTTCTAATGCAGATGGTGAAATGAAACTATCTGTCGCACCAGAATCAAATAAAATCTTAACATTGATATGATTTAGCGTACTTGATGACTCCACCACCGTGGATTGATGTTCGTCCTGGCGATTATTAACCACTGAGTAAATCTGGTGGCTGCTACTTGCTCTTCCCATCGGGGCCTTTCCTTCTCTATACGCGAATCCTGATTGTAACTCTGGGAATTCATGCTAGTAATGGGGTCCTCCACATCCCCAATAAGTAAAACGGGATTGAATCTATGCATTGTTCTGTGACTGTCTTTGAAACAAGTTCCTTCCCCTGGAACCCCTGCCCCTACTAGCTATTCCATGAGATGGCCATGGACCTGCCTGCGTCATTGGTGATAAACGAGATGTTTCACTCGCTGCCATTGAAATCCCTATGGCTACTGTCCTTGGTGCGACTCTGTTACCATATGGAGGTGGCCTTGAGCCCCCTCCCTTGGGAAATGTCCTAGGGGTCTTCCTTATGAATCTAGGATGATGCAGAAAGGCTAGTCTCGTACCTCTGATTAAATTCATGTGTTCCTCCGCATAACGCGCATTTTCCACAGCTTCTTCTACTGAAGACGGTTTCCACATCCGCACCATAGATCTTATCTTAGGGTTCAATCCATAGACGAAGCGATCTACCTCTCGTTGGTCATTATCCATATACGAAACAAATTTGACCAATTCCATAAATCTGATCTCATATTCTTCTACGGTCCTATTTCCTTGTACTAGTGCATGAAACGCTCCTACCTATTGTTCCTCATAGTAAGCTGGTAGATATTTTCTTTGGAACCTCTCCTCGAAAATTTCCCAGGATATGGTGTCCGGGGTAAGATGTAGTTGTCTTTCCAGGTTGCCCCACCAGTTCAAGGTGTCGTCTCTTAACTGAAAAATTATTATCTTCGCCTTTGAGGTGGACGCATAGTCCCTTAAGGCAAAACACCTTGTCATGCCTTCCAACCATGCTTCTGTGCGTTCACTGGTGTGACCCCCGGCAAACTTTGGAATTTTGATCTTCTGCAATTCTTGAGTGATGTCTTCAAGTGGAGGTCCTCCGCCTAAATCCATCGATGCTTCTGGATTACCCATTCCTGGTGGTAGGGGTTCCACTTCGGTCCCTGCTGGTTGTCACCCCTTTAAAGTCTCATTTATGGCCTCCAAAGAGTGTAGTATGAGAACTAGTTCTGGCGATGGTGGTGGCGGCACTGGTTGTGTTGGCAGTGCCTTCGATGATGCTCCTCTGCCTTGATTCCCTCAAATCCTAACCATCCTATATGATTTAACCTGCATCAACCAAAGTTGTCAAGGTGACTTCAAGGTCGTTTCTCATTGTGCAACTTAACTAGAAAACAGGGTTAGGCGTAAGTTTCTTTTACTTGTCTATAAACAAACATTACTCTCTTTAGGGAATTGGCTAGGTTAGGATTAATCGTTTAAGCTTGATGTCTTCGCCTATGAAAACTACTGATTCCCTCGCCTGGTAGCTAGCTTGCACCATACTCGCCAATTCTCTAACTTACCTGCCTAGCGTGCATGAAGCCCCCTCCCTCTTATCTTGTTCTAAGTCCTTATACTTTGCATCTACAACTAACTAAGGTGACTTCCAACCTAAAGTTTATTAATTAACAAGAACAAAAAAAAAAATCTAAACTAAACCTTTAACCTAAGTTCCAATCGTCTTAATCAACTCATTCATTTAATCCCGAAAATTACTCATTCATCAAATCATCTTAAGTGCACTCATAGCTCGGTTGGTTAGCGTTGTCAATTTCCAAGATGGAGGTTACAGGTTCGATTCTCGCCAAGCCCGAACAAACTTTTATTATTATTATTATTATTATTATTATTATTATTATTATTATTATTAATTTATTTATTAAGTACATATTTAATCATTAATTTAATTTAAATTATTCTCATTGATTAACCCCTTTTGGTTAATCATATTAATTTATAATTAATCTAAAGCACAATTTAAAATATTTTTAATTTACCTAATTAAACACCAATTATATATATATTTTTAATAATTTGAACAATCAAAAGTTTAAATCTAATTAATACTTTTAAAAGAATGATTAAATAAATAAAAAATATATATAGAAAAAATAAAATAATCAAATTAATAAAACAAAACTAAAATAAAATAATAAAAAAAATATTATTAACTCGGTGAGGGCACGCATGAAATCCACGTGCCCCCCCCAGGGCTCATATCCCTCTAAAACCCTACACCGAACTCTCCATTCCTAAACCTTATACGCATTCTTTCACTCTACGAATGTGGTAGGCCTCTCTCACTCTATAGCTGCGACAGAGCTAGGGTAATGGCTTGGAGCTCCTCCCTCGATAGCTTGGCGTTGGTGTTGGTGTATGGCGGTGACGCTTGGGCATTTAGTGCAAGATAAAACGCCTCTTGCAGGCTCCTCTCTTGGTTGTGGCTTGTTTGACTCGTCACTTGTGTTGGCTTGTATGTTGAGTTTAGTTTTTTTTTTTGCAGTGCGTGTCTTTTGAGCCCCCTTGTGAGATCCTCCTCCCCGTGTCTTGATTCTTGGCACTTGGGCGCTTGGCCTTGGATAACTTGTGTTGTATTGTAGGTTCTTAGATCGGTGCTTTAACTGGAGGTTGGATATTAGGCCCAATAATTTTATTTATATATATTTTTTTGTTTACAACAATATTTAATGGTTTTGTATGCAGTTGTAGGTTGCATTGTGCAGGTGGACACGTACTCCGTGATCTTGTGTCTTGGTGGGTGTGTTGGGCACTGGACACTAAGTTTTGGCTGTCCAACTCTCTTTCCAGCACTTTTTGTTCTAAATAAAAAGTATCTGAATGTTTCGTCCGCTTGGGGAGTTTGGTTTCTGATGGTTGTGTATTTCCTGGTGAGAGGGCGGGGAGACATTCCACCGTGTGATCCCAGGGTTCAAGTGCCCAGGGCAGCGACTTCAGGTGGGGCAGTGGTACCAGGGGGAGGAACCAAAATTCTGTTTGTAGTGTAAGTAAATGCAAGAATCGAGTGTAAGAACCAAGTGTAAGAACCGAAATTCTATTTGTAGTTTGAAGAAACGTATTGTTGCAAGGATACATGTAAAATGCATGAGGATTAGATTAAAATTTTCAGAAAATGTGGCAATGCTCTTAATTTTTTTTTTTTTTTTTGTTGATAGACAACTGCCAAACTAGTTATTTCGCCATCTTTTGAGCAATTCTTGAAATCAAAGCAATGAAGATGTCCAGGAGGGGTACGAGTCATTCATATAAGTTGCTCCTATGTTTTTTTTTTGTGGGTGTGTGGAGCGCGCAACTCCCTAGCTAGCTAGCTGGGCTGTAGGGTTTGCAATAAATTTTTTTTGTTTTTTGTTTTTCTTACATTTACTTTACTTCTGGAGCTATCGAAAAGCCAAATTTGGATCCATCGATTTTTTTTTTTCAAGGGACTCTTTGGATCTCTGTAACCCTATTTTTTTTTTAATACAAGAGTTTGGGATCTGGTTATTCTTTTCTATAGAGAACGGTTATTTTCTGGTTATTCTTTTCTATAGGAGAATTGCCTTCCAAATAGAATGTTTTGATTCCCGACAGACGCATTAGCGTTGTTTCATTTTATTTGAAATAGATTGCCACTGTTAGTTATGTACTTTTAATATAATTGGCAGCCAAGCAATAGGCCCGGGTTCTGCTCTGGACTTCTGTTGTTATGAATTAGAACGGGGATGTTGCTTACATTGGGGGAACATTATGCTTTTCTATAGATATTTGGGTTGAAGGAATGAAGCGAGAGAAGTTAGTAGGGAAGAAGCTGGGACAAACATCTGTAACAACAACAGATTTGGCAGAAGAACATACTATGCCCTGTGGGCTACTCCTCCATGTAGTTTGGTTTAGCGCCAGGCACTTGGCTTTGGTTTGGTACTAGCTTCCCAGTTCGAATAATTGGAGATAAGGCACGTAGAGCACTCCATCTTGACCCCGCGGGCTCCTCCTCCATGTGGTTTTGGCGCTCTATGTTGTGTTGGGTTATTGATTGGTAAGTTGAATGGTTGTTGTTTCGTTTTCTAGAGGTATATGAAGTCCTTTGTTTTAATGGTTGTAGTGTCTTAACTTTATTGAATACCTTTGTTACTCATCTTTTTGTTTTGATTTATTGTCATTGGCCCTGTGTTGGTTTACCGTTTATGTTTTCAAAGAGACCAGGGTAGTTTCAAAATTTCTCTAAGTACTCGGTTAATCAGGCCCTTGCCTTGTCAATCTGGTCAAAACTCAAACCAGTTTATAATATAATAAAATATATTGACAAGTTTTATAAATGAAGGAAAAATTAAAAAAAAAATCCTCTGCTATAATATTAATATCATACATACAATTTTATATTAATAATAATTTCATGCATACTAATATCAGGGCCTTATTAATATTAGTAGGAATCAACGATCAAACATATTTTAAGAGCATGACAGAGCTCCCTAATGCATTCAGTTTCCCCAGTTTTCTCTATATATTATTTATTTTAATATATATTGTTATTTTAATTTAATTAAGTCTAAAAAAAATTCATAATGTTTAAACAATTAGATTGATCAACAAGCAATAAGAAATTTCATTTAGGATATAAGAAGCTTAAATTTGAATTTATGAACATCAATCTATAAATTTACATAATCATCACATAACTCAGCAAATTCATAAATAAAATATCTCTTCCTGATGCTAACTCACTCTCGTTGATATAGTTGTCCTCTCTGTTGCCTTGCCCAGCCTGTTGCTTGACCAAACTCCGTCCAAACCGACTAACCACCTAGCCAGCTAGGAGCAGCCTATCTGGCTCCCTAGCTCCAGGATACCGTAAGGAATCCTAGCCCCCATTCCCAAAACCCCCAATGACCCAGTGCCCCCTACAATGGTTCACCAAAACTCCAGAACCCAATCCCTCAAACTAGAAGATGTCCAACAGAAATACAGACCTCAGAAAATATAAACCTATTGCCCATCATGCTCCTTCCCCAAGTTTCATAATCCTCTCCCATAGGACTCTTCCCCGTCATATCTCCCCCTTCACTGGCTCTCCTCCCATCCATTAATTAACTTATCCCCTCCTTTATTATCTTATCCCCTCCTTTATTATCGTATCCCCTCCTTTATTACCTTATCCCCTCCTTTATTGTCTTATCGTTAACCTATCATATGTAAGTTTCAAAAGGATTAAATTTAAGTTATTAAGCCCCTTAATTTATTACCCATGTCATTGAATGTGATATGTAATTAATTAATTAATCAATCAATCAATCAAAAGTTATAAACAATTAATTAATAATTAATTAATTAATTAATAATTAATTAATTAATTAATATTATTAATACTAATCATGGTTTAACTAAAACAATATTAGTATAATTAATTATCTAATTAATTTTACTTAATAATCCCTATGCATCTATTTAACCAGGGTTGTTATAGGAAAAGAGACGATCATACACACTGATCACAAGCCTCTGTAGTTCATTCAGACAAAAGGGAAATTGTTGAACGACCGAAATCTGAAGTGGTCCACTGATGCATCCCTCCCAAACCGCAGGTCGAAAGCCCATGCACAGAGGGTCTTTCCTCTTCCACTGGCCCGAAGAAATCTCAACACTTGGATCTTCTATTTCCTTTTCAGGAAATTTGCACCCACAAATAACCTTGAGGAATTCCCCCCCTTTATACTTCGGGAGATCGGATTTCACGATTTCGCAAATCCTGTAATCAAGTGTCTTATTCCTCAGACCCCGAAACTCGAATTACCGAACTCTGATGTTCAGTCACCAAAAAAAATCAACAGTTGTGATTCCCCTCTTGATCGAACGATCAACGCGTTTTTCGTGTATCGAAAGTTCGAGACTCTCGATACCAAAATCTCTTGTCGATGCAAATCCCGAATTCCCGAATCCCAATGTCAATTTTGACTATTCGGCTTTCATGAGTTCATGAGTTGTGTTGTCATGCAACCCTTCTCCATGATCTTCGAAATATCGACTTTCTATTTCCCAAAATCCCAAAATTTCAACCCTCGACACGATTCCCGGTGTTGGTCCCACAACTAGACTTTCCACCTTTTCGGGACTTCACACTTCGCGAGTCTTAATGAAAATATTTCGGTACCTCAATCCATGAAACCCTGAAATGGAAATCATCATGAAAATCCAACAAACCTTGTTGTCTTGAATCTATGGATTTGTCTCTCCTGAGCTTGAACCATTTGAAAATACTCGTTGTGACTCCACTGCTACTCTCCGAGATCTGACGGTTCATGGGACTTCATGAATTCTCCATGGAGAATTCTGACCATCTAGTTCCCTTCCTTCTCAAGGAATTCTGCAACCTTTTACCAAAGTGTTTTTCACGATACTTAACCACATGCGACACAAACTTGCGACGCCTTCTCAATGATCTAATGCACAAACTTCCTGTGCTTTTCTTCAACAATTTTAAAGGCTTTATCCTTCCTGAGCTTTCTCTAACTCTGAGTCTTTCATAAAAACTCTTGCTCGCACTTCTTGCAGTGATCCCTCAATTACTCCAAGGAATTGAAATACTTCGACTCTGTGCACTCCCTGCAGCAACAATCTCTCAACAATTTCTCAGGTTCGCAAACAGTAGGACTTTACTTGGCCTGCGCACTCCTTGCACGGATCCTGTGCCTATATGCACTTCTGAGAAAATGAGAACAATTTTTATCTCTCCTGAGATTTCATAGATGAGTTCTGACTTCTGTCAATGAACTCCTTGCAGACAAACTCTAATGCACTCCTTGCAGGAATTTTACTCACTCAGACAGAGAAACAATTGAAACTCATTTCTTACTCTTCCTCTAAGATTTCAAACATTCAACAAGAAATCATACACACATAGAATAAACAAAAAATTTATGACAGAAAGAGTAAAACATTCATGAGCATAATATTCAACAATACATACACAGAGAATATTTGAACACCATGAGTCTGAATCAAAGCCCTTTTTGTATTAATCTAGAACTTATGTACATGGAATTCGTCTATACAACTCTCTGTTTCTTCTCTCCTATGCTCTCAATTGACATCCTCCTTTTACAATACACAATGAGGGTGTCTATATCCCATTTCCCTCTTTCATTCTAAACTGTCTAATCTACAGATTAATTTCTATCTACTTGCATTAACTATTATAAATTCCTTCTATCTACTATGGACGAGAGCGGATCGCTCAAGGTCCTTTTACATTATACAAGTGTGCCTCCACTTGATGACTTCATTAATGTTTCAATACATTTTCAAAATTTGCGTTGGGTGATTTTCCAGCTATCTTTTATCTCTGTGTTGGCTCACTTGAGATGCCCCTGCATCATACTCCCTCGCTTGAAAATTTTCATGGGCTCCTATCCATGACCTCACGCACAACTTGTCCATGCCTCTGGATCTCTACTTCATTCTCCCAGCTGGCATATTCAACTGGATGGCCCTTCCATTTGACCAAATACTCAAAGTATTGCTTTCACCTATTCTTCTTGCTGACCCTTTTGTCCAGTATGCACTCCATTTGTGGCTTTTCTTCAACTGGCATCTATTTTCGCCACTGAACCTATGGTTGTTCATTTCCTTCTTCTACTTCCTCAACTTTATATGGGTACAAATCCGAGACATTGAATATCGGATAAATTCTGATCCCATCAGGTAATTCAATCTCATAAGCATTCGCCCCAAATTTCTTCAAGACCTTGCATGGTCTGATTTTCTTTATTTTCAGTTTATTATATGTTCCTCTCGGGAACCTTTCCTTTCTCAAATGTGCGAGGATCAAATCACCAAATTAAAATTGAATCTATCTTCTATGTTGATAATCTCTCCGCTTATATTTTTGGCTTGAACTCTGCAATCGTTCCTTCATCACCTCTGCGAAATTTTTCGCACTAGTGCTCCTAGTAGCAATCTGTTCTGAATCGCTCAACTCAAAAATTCCTCTCGGTTGTATGCCATAGACAATCTGAAATGGACTCTACCCCATGCTTCTGTTAACTGAGTCATTATAAGCAAACTCGGCCTGTGGTAATATGTTGTCCCACTGGCTGTGGTGTTTTGTCACCAAGCTCCTCAGTAGGTCACCCAGACTTCTATTCACCACTTTTGTCTGTCCATCTATCTGAGGATGATAAGACGAACTGAATGAAAAATTAGTTCCCAGCTTCTTCCATAAGGTTCTCTAGAAGTGTCCTACTAACTTAGTGTCTCGATCCGAAACTATGCTCCTTGGTAAGCCGTGAAGTCGAATGACTTCTTTGAAAAACAGGTTCGCAATGTGATTGTGTCACTAGTTTTCTGACATGGAATGAAGTGTGCCATCTTGGAAAATCTATCCACCACCACAAAGATCAATTCAAACCCTCTTTTTGTTCCTGGCAACCCCAATATGAATTCCATACTGACTGCATCCCACGACTTCTTAGGTATGGGCAATGGTTGATACAATCCTGCATTCTACCTCTTGCCTTTCGAATGCTGGCAAATTTTGCATCTGTCCACAAATATTTTGATGTCTGCTCGCATTCCTGGACAAAAATATGACTCATTCAACTTTACAAACATCTTTTCATGACCTAAGTGTCTGGCCAGTCCTCCACTATGTTTCTCCTTCAGCAAATTCTCCCTCATGGAGCATTTTGGAATACAAAGTTGATTACCTTTAAACAATAATCTTTCTTGGATCATGTATCCTGCCCATTGGCTTCTATCTCTGAGAATTGGATTCTTAGTTGCTTTGTACGCCTCTTTAAAATCTGTATCAGCTTGATACATCTCCTTGAGATCATCAAAACCCAACGTTTTGACCCTGAACTCCTGCAAAAGCAAACACTTCATGCTCAAAGCATCAACAAATTTGTTAGCAGTACCAGAAATGTGTTTAATCACAAAAGTGAAATTTTTCATATATTCAACCCATTTTACATGTCTTTGATTCAACTTCTCCTGTTGAGTCACAAATTGCAGTGCATGATTGTCACTGTATAAGACAAACTCCTTCGGGATCAAGTAATGTCTCCATTTCTTCAATGCTTGTATAATAGCATAGAACTCCTTGTCATACATGGAGTACTTTATCTTGGCTTCATTCAGGTTCTCGTTGAAGTATGCTATCGTCCTATCTTCTTGGCTCAATATTGCCCCTATTGAAAATCCACTTGCATCGCATTTCACTTGAAATGTCTTTTGGAAATCAGGCAACACCAGGATTGGTTGTTCCGTGATTTTCCTCCTCAACAGATTAAAACTCTTCTCAGCCTCTTCTGTCTAGTAAAAATATTTGTCTCTTCTTCATTGTGTCCATCATCGGTGCACTAATTCCACTAAAATTCCTAATGAATTTTCGATAGAAACTAGCCAATCCGTGAAAACTTCTCACATCAAAGATATTCTTTGGTGACGGCCAATTCTTGATCACCTCCACTTTATCTGGATCCATCCTCAATTTATCTGCAGAAATAAAAAATCCCAAATAAATGAGCTCTGTCTTCATGAATGAGGATTTCTTCATGTTTATCAGCAGCTTCTCCTATTGTAACCTCTGCATCACTATAGCCAAATGTTTCATATGTTCAACTTCTATCTTGCTGAAAATCAGTATGTCATCAAGGTACACAATGACAAATTTTACGATGAAATCCTTCAGGACTTCATTCATCAATCTCATGAAATTACTCGACGCGTTTGTTAAACCTAATGACATAACAATCCATTCGTATAACCCTTCATTAGTTTTGGATGATGTCTTCCATTCGTCACCTTCTCTCATGCGAATCTAGTGATAAACGCTTTTCAAATAAATCTTCGAAAAATGTTTTTCTCCACTCAAGCAATCCATCAAATCATCCATCCTTGGCAATGGAAATCTATTCCTGATGGTTATCTTATTGATTTCCCTTGAGTCAGTATACATCCTCCAGCCTCTGTCTTTCTTCGTACTGAGTACTGTCGGAACATCACATGGAATCAAGCTTTCTCTAACCAAACCTTTGTCCAACAAATCATGGAATTGTCTTTTGACCTCTTCTTTCTCCTGCGGCTTCAATATGTACGCGGCTTTGTTTGGAAAACTAGCTCCAGGTATGAGATCAATATGATGAATCAAGCTTATGATCAGTGGCAACGAACGAGGTAGTTCGTCCACTACTATGTCAGTGAACTCTTCCAGCAGTTCATGAACCTCTTCTGGTAAATCATCTACCCTTGTGCTTGTTAAAACAATCTTTGGCTTCCTGACCATAATGAATTGTGGTTCCTCTTTCTTCTTAACCTCTGTAAGAAGTTCCTTCCCACTCATGAGAAGTACAATGTTGCTTACTTCAGGTTTCACCTCCTTATCTTTGATTGGAAGCAACATGTGATTTCTCCCATTCTTCTCTAGGGTGTATGTGTTCATCCTCCCATCATGAATCACATTTTTGTCATATTGCCATGGTCTACCCAACAATAAATGACAAACATCCATGGGAATGACATCACAAAGTATCTTATCGTTATATACTCCTATCTTAAATTCAACTAAACACTGTTTAGTGGCAGTTACCTGATGTCCTTTTTGTAGCCATGAAACTCTGTATGGACTTGGATGATCAATCATCTCCAGCTCCAGCTTCTCTACCATCTCTGTTGAAACACGATTATCCATTCCACCACTATCCACAATGACTTTGCATACCCTGTGTTTGGTTTTGCATTCAGTCCGAAAAAGTCTGTTTCTTTGGACTGAACTCTCCACTTCCTTCTCTGGTGTCAAAAGAGCTTTTCGCATCATCAGTGATCTTCCGCCTTTAGCATCCTCTACTTCAACATTCTACCTTTGAGCTTCGGCAATGTGAGCCTCACCACCTTCCTTCTTTTTGTCTGGACATTCATAAGACTTGTGTCCATTCTTTCCACATGTGAAGCATTTTACTACTGCACCTCTTCCTCTTCCTCTACCTCTGGTATGAGGAAAAATATTATTATCAGCATAATCTCTTCTCGGGTCAGTATATTTCCCTCACTGTTCAACATATTTCCCTCACTGTGAGCTTCCACCTCTCTCAGTTTACGTTTGAGGTTTCTTCCAATCTTCTTTAGGCTTCTGATTTCTATCTTGGACAACTGATTTTCCCCTGGCTTGGCTTCAGCCTCAGCCTCTTTGAACCTGCTTTTGGTTCAACTTCTCTTCCGCCTTTAGAGCCATTTGATAAGCATCTTCCACCATTCGGATGGTCATCATGCTCATCTCATCTTGAAATTCATATCTCGGGCCATTCATATACCTGACAAATTTTTCATCATTACTTTCACGATGACCTGCCCTGATGTTCAGCCTGTAGAATTCTTCAGTATATTCCTTCACTGTCATCAGCTTCTGTCTCAAATTTTGCATCCTTCGAAACAGAGTAATTTTATAATTTCTGGGGATGAATTTCGCCTTCATCTTTGCGATCATCCTGTCCCAACTCTTGATCTTCTGCTTGCCTTGGCAGCGTCTGTCATCTTGTAGTTCATCCCACCATAATGTTGCATGTCCCTTTAATCTCGTGACAACATGTTTGACCTTCTTTTCCTCTTCGACATCGTCATAGTCAAAGTATGTGTCCAGAGCTCTAATCCAGTCTAGAAGATCCTCTACATCCAAATTTCCCTCATAAATTGGAATGTCCATTTTGGCTCTTGCACCCATCCTTGCAACAGATCTAAGCAAGCGTTCATTTGTTGCATCTTCTACTGTGACTTCTTCTTCGTCATGTCTAACCTCATTTTCTCTTTCAAACTCACTAACATCCCCAACACCGACTGTTCACCTCTGTGTTGTCTCCATGTCTTCAAGTCTGTCGCTTATCTCACGCATCTCTCTCTCCATGGCTGGATTAGGCATTTGCCTACCCCTTCTTCTTGGCATTTCCCTATCCTCTGGTGGATCAGGTGTTTGTATGTCCCTTCTTCTCAACGGCATGGTGAATCTTCTTTTCCCAGCTACAGAAAGAAAAGAAACCTTTCTATGCTCTGATACCAAGATGATGTAGCCCTCCCAACCCGCAGGTCGAAAGTCCACTCACACAAGATATTTCCTCTTCCACTCGCCCGGAGGGATCTCAACACTTGGCTGTTCTATTTCCCTTTCGAGAAATATGAACCCACAAATAACCTTGAGGAATTCCCCCCCTTTATACTTCAAGAGATCGGATTTCGCGATTTCGCGAATCCTGTAATCAAGTGTCTTATTCCTCAGACCCCCGAAACCCAAATTACCGAACTCTAATGTTCAGTCACCAAAACAAATCAAGAGTCGTGATTCCCCGCTTGATCCAACAGTCAACGCATTTTTTGTGTATCGAAAGTTCGAGACTCTCAATACCAAAATATCTTGTCGATGCAAACCCTGAATTCCCGAATCCCGATGTCAATTTCGACTATTCGGCTTTTGTGAGTTTGCGAGTTGAGATGTCATGCAACTCTGCTCCATGATCTTCGAAATCACGACTTTCTATTTCCCAAAATCCTGAAATGTCAACCCTCAACATGATTCCCAGTGTTGGTCCCACAGCTAGACTTTTTTCCTTTTCGGGACTTCGCACTTTGCGAGTCTTAATGCAAATATTTCAGGACTTCAATCCACGAAACCCCGAAATGGAAATTCTTGGGAAAATCCAACATCCCTTGTTGGCTTGAATCTATGGCTCTGTCTCTCCTGAGCTTGAACCCTTTGAAAATACTCACCATGACTCCCCTGCTACTCTGCGAGATCTGACGGTTCACGGGACTTCACGAATTCTCCATGAAGAATTCCAGCCATCTGGTTCCCTTCCTTCTCAAGGAATTCTGCAACCTTTTACCAAAGTGTTTTTCACGGTACTTAACTGTCTGCGACACAAACTTGCGACGCCTTCTCAATGCTCCAATGCACAAACTTCCTGTTCTTTTCTTCAACAATTTCGAAGGCTTTATCCTTCCTGAGCTTTCTCTAACTCTGAGTCTTTAAAAAAAACTCTTGCTCGCACTCCTTGCGGCAATCCCTCAATTAATCCAAGGAATTGAAATACTTTGACTCTGTGCACTCCATGCAACAACAGTCTCTCAACAATTTCTCAGGTTCGCAAACTCTAAGACTTTACTCGGCCTGCGCACTCCTCGCACGACTCCTGTTCCTAGCTGCACTTATGAGAAAATGAGAACAATTGTTATCTCTCCTGAGCTTTCAGAGATGAACTCTAACTTCTGTCAATGCACTCCTTACGAAAAAACTCCACTGCACTCCTTGCAGGAATTTTACTCACTCAGACATAGAAACAATTGAAACTCATTTCTTACTCTTCCTCTTAGATTTCAAACATTCAACAAGAAATCATACACACATTGCATAAACAACAAATGCATGACAGAAAGTGTAAAACATTCATGAGAATAATATTCAACAATACATACACAGACAATATTTGAACACCATGAGTCTAAATCAAAGCCCTTTTCGTATTAATCCAGAACATTTGTACATGGACTTCATCTATACAACTCTCTATTTCTTCTCTCCTATGCTCTCAATTGACATCCTCCTTTTACAATACACAATGAGGGTGTCTATATCTCGTTTCCCTCTTTCATTCTAAACTTTCTAATCTATGCATTAATTTCTATCTACTTTCATTAACTATTATAAATGCCTTCTATCTACTATGGACAAGAGCGGATCGCTCAAGGTCCTTTTACATTATACAAGTGTGCCTCCACTTGATGACTTCATTAATGTTTCAAAACATTTTCAAAATTTGCGCCGGGTGCTTTTCCAACTATCTTTTATATTCGCGTTGGCTCGCTTGAGATGCTCCTGCATCATCCACCTACCTATAGCAATTCCATATCGACATCAAGTATAAGATAGGTATATCCAATTGTGTTGTTGACTACCTCATCTGCCCTCCAGTGGCTTCACTCACCACTATGTTCCATTCCTATGGACATGAAGCATCTGAGTGGCCCCAACTTTATTAGCAAGATCCAAGCTTCACCACTACCTATCATCTCTTGGGTACAGGTGCAATAGTCACCGATTTTCACATTCGGGACAAACTCTTATGCTACTTACACCATATCTATGTTCCTACAAGTGAGCATGCAAAGATGATTTGGGAATCCCACTACAGTACAGTGGCAGTAGATTTTGGTGTGGGGAAAATTGTGGCCGCTCTTCAAAAACATTTTTATTGTACAAAACTTCAACATGACGTCAACAAGTATATCATATCTTGCACTTCCTGTGCCATTTCCAATCCAGCCTTCAAGAAAAAAGGCTTATACACCCCTCTTCATATTCCCTATAATCCTTGGAAATCCATATCAATGGATTACATGTCTGGCTTGTCGTCCACCAAGAAATAAAATGACTGCATATTTGTGTGCATTGATCAATTTTCAAAGATGACCATCCTCACATCTTACAAGAAGAATATCACAGCATCAGATATTGCCAAGTTATTCTTTGAACGAGTGTGGTTCCACTTTGGGATACCACATACCATCATCTTTGACATGGAAAGAAATTTCCTCAAAACATTTTGGTTGAGTCTCTGGTCTCTGTCGGGCACCAATCTCACAAAATCCACTGCTTTCCACCCCCAAATCGATGGCCAAGCAAAGGTCATCAATTGGATGATTGTGCGCATCCTGTGCATGTACAATTCTAAGCATCCACGTACATGGGACGAGAGTCTCCCCTATGTTCAACATAGTTAAAATGGGGATCTCTATAGCTCCACTGGCCATATCCCATTTCAAGTGGGTCTAGGATTCCAACCCTTGGGACCCATTGATGTTTCACTTCCTCTTTCCACTGCATAGACAAAATTTTTCCATGATCAGTCTCCGATCGAGAAAGCCCCCAAATTCATTAAGAATATTTAGCACATCTTCCAATAGGTCCAGTATATTTTGCAGAAATCCAATGCTAAGTACAAGCAACACCATGATCAACACACAGTACCACACCAGTTTTAGGTTGGAGATAAAGTCTAGTTACATTTGCAGAAGGAAAGTCTCACAAGGCCCCATCGAAATCTTCACCCACTTATCTATGGGACGTACACTATCACCAAGGTTGTGGGTCGCAATGATTTTGGGCTCAACACTCTGCCCTTCCTTGGTCTGCATCCAGTGTTGAATGTGGACCTCCTTCAGCCATATTTTCCACCATTATTGGACACCTCAGAGATCGCAGAAAAACTGACACCAATAGAGCTCAAACATGAATGCATGGAACAAGAATCCACTAATCATGTAGTGGAAACAAAGGTCAAGGTCACTCACCAACAGAGGATCCATATTTATTAGTTTGTCAAGGCAGAGAAACTCCTACACCAAGGAAAGTGGCTCACCCGGGGCCAAATAAAACAAAAGTTTCCTCACCTTATGGGGGCACTCAATGCAATGGAGACCATTTATTACTAAGGGGGGAGGATTAATCTAGGTGGATATTTTTGGCCACCCACCTATTCCAACTGGCTCCTCTTATCCATTTTTGTTCAGCACATTCCTATGTACTTCTTTGTAATTGTGAGTTCTACATTTTTGTGGTTTTCTGAAGCCCCCACACATCCTCCAAGTGGATACTAGTGGCCCCTCGCCAAATCCAACTGGATTATTTTGTATGTTTTCATGTGATCACATGTTGTTGTACTTTCAGGGCCATTTTAGGGTCCTAAATGTTGTTTTTTAGCTCTCCATAGTCAAACTATAGACAGAGTCAAAGTTTGATGGAAGAATGTGTATTTATATGAATGAAATTTTCAACAAGCTATCACACACCTAAAACGGATGTCGTATGCAAAAATTATGACGCTAGGAAGTTGAGGTACTAACTTACACCAACTTACCCATAGGGGCCCACATGAATTTTGGTGTTTCACCTTCTAGGGTTAGATTTTTGGATGTCTAGGGTTTTGGCATTCATCAGTAATATCAAAAACACCTCTGAAGCCTCATTGTAATCAGTTCTGCTCAACAGATGCACATAGCATCCACAAGTCTTCTCAAAGATAACTACCACCATTCAAAAAAGTGTTTTCATTTCTATAGTTTTATAGTTTCAACCTATTTCATTATTCAATAGAAGATATTGTTCATCCGATATATGTGTTATTCTTCATATCTCTATGTTTATTGTATTCAATCTATTAATCAGTTCGTTCCACTCCTAAATACAGATCATTTGTCATACAAGGGATTCCTCGAGAAACATTTTAAAAGGATATCCTGCTCCATCATCTCTCTTTTCATCCCCCATGGGTTGTTATCAGCCTTGGCATGATCGATCTTGCAATGGCTCGATTGGTTCGAGTCCCAAATTCTTATACCTAGATCTTATTGGGGACATGCACAAAGAAAAATAATTGAAGAGTAGACCGCTCTTATACCACTAATCTGTATTTAGGAGTGGAACAAGCTAATTAACATATTGAATACAATAAACATAGAGATATGAAGAACAACAAAGATATCCACTGAACAATATCTTCTATTGAACAAGTGAAATAGGATGAAACTGTAAAATTGTAAAACTGAAACACTTGCTCGAATGGTGCTAGCTATCTTTGAGAAGAGATGTGGCTGCTATGTGCATCCGTTTGAGAAAAATGATTACAATGAGGCTCCAGAGGTATTTTTAACATTACTCATGAATTCCAAAACACTGGACATCCAGAAACCTAACCCTAGGATATGAAACACCAAAAGTTATGTGGCCCCCTATGGGTAAGTTGGTACCTCAACTTCTCGGAGTTGTAACTTTTGCATACAACCTTTGTTTTAGGCGTGTGATATCCCATTTGAAAGGTATTTTAAATAAATACACATTACTCCATAAACATATAACTCTATCTATAGTTTGACTATGGAGAGAAAAAAAACAAAACATTGTTTAGGTCCCCAAAAATGGCCCTGAAAGTACAACAAGATGTGCTTACATGAAAACATACAAAATAAGCCAGTTGGATTATGTGGGAGGCCACCAATATCCACCTGAAAGATGTGTAGGGTTTTAGACGACCCCAGAAGTGTAGAACCCACAATTACAAAGAAGTACAGAAGAAGGTGTTAAACTAAAAACTATCAAGAGGAGCCAATTGGAATAGGTGGGTGGCCACCAATATCCACCTATATCACAATATACCAATGAATTCTTATATTTTGTGCTTGTAAGGAAAACCCACATTCTTCAACCTTAAAATATTCTTGTTTTATTTTCCAAGTTCTCTATTTTTCCCTTATATGATTGAAAGGAACATGCTTGGTTTCCCTTGAATAAACTTTCAAATCACTTTTTCTATTTATGTCTATCTATCCAAAATTGTTACATTTGTAGTATTCAATTTCATAACCCAGAGCACCAAAACTGTTACATTTTTTGTCAAACACCTCACAAGGATTTCTTGGATAATTTCCTTCATAATGATTGTTGGAATTTTTGTATTTTCTTTTGTTCTCGATGTTTCTACCCTTTGCATAGGATATACAATTTATCTCTTTATGCCTAAAATTATTGTAAGAATAACAAAAGCCAAGAAAAATATTTTGGTACATGAGTATAGGTGGTATTCTAGTTGGTGTTGTTCTTATAAAATAATGATCTTCTTCTTGGGTATTCTTCATTCATGGTTGTTGATTCCATGTTAAGCCCTAATATTGGCTCATTACCACTTAATTGGGGAATATTAGATTAGTAATGTTATTTTATTTATGTCGGATTTAGGCCATTAGTTGTAATTTAGATTAGTAATGTTAT
>JZKD02S0710686.1:0-15135 GCA_000966675.3 Picea glauca | reverse complement strand
TGCCTCAACCAAGTACCATAATATGTTCTTGAAGCATGTGATAACATCACCATGACATATACTCAACCAAATACGAAGATAGCCAAGATATACTTCTAACAATGTATCATATCATCACAAAGGTGTACGATATCATGTACCAACATCATCAAGAGATGCCTAAAGAATGTACCACAAACATAACCCTCAATAACTCATGTAAAGAATACCTATGTTCCTATAGCATACTTGATACACAATATTACAAACCTGTAGCTCTTCCTCAACCTCAAAAACCTAGTACTAGCATCCTCCCTTATATTTTCCTTAGCCTCACGAGACTAGTTTTGCATTAGTTGCAAACCCTAACTTTCAACACCCATAAATACATACCTGTAATGAATGATGATATAAAATTTTAACCACATATACTCTGAGATCGTTCTTCCATCTCCTCAAAGTTTCATGGTATGGAAATTATCTGAACATAAGTTATAAACAAAATTCCAAACCTTCATGGATTTAATCCTATTCTGGAGAGAGAAATTGTACAACATGCCACACACTCAATATTTGATATTTTATTATGAAACACTCCAACATGATACTACATATTGTTATGTTTTTACTACAATTTGTCTCACAGGATTTGTATCCTCTATGAAGAAGTTATGATGTTTTCACCTAGAACACTTGTTTGAGACTAGTTTTAGGACTAGTCAAAAACCCTATCTTCCACATAGTGTATCTACAAAACCACAACAACCCATAATTTGAATGTTTTACCATAGGTACTTTCATATGTTTTATCAACATCTTACAATTTTCGTTATATGAATCATTATATAAAAAACATTATAGAAAAAATTGTAAGATGACATTTAAATAACATACCTTGGAACACATCATCACAAGACTTCATTCTCCCTTGGAATTTATCTTTTATTCAATTCATCTTCCCTCTGAAATTCACCTCAAATATACTTGGTTACCTTAGATAAAAATCACTTTGGTTGATATTACAAACAAACACCTAGGTGCCTTATTTATACTAGATATGGCACCCTCTTTTTAGGGTTGACTTGACCAAAATAGAAGTCAATTTAAGTTTTAATGATTATTCCATTGAGGCCAACTTTACCAAAAATATCCTTAATGTTTATTTTAATATTTATTGCAATGGGGATGAATTGTAACTTATTGTTTGCAACAACTATTATTCTTTTAATTAATTTGGGTCCAACTTGTCACTTCTTGTTATAATTTGTTACGGCTTCTTAACCATACTTTGGAGCTTCCATCTTCAATAGGGCATGTTTCCTCAACCATGAGGAACCACATGGTGTACCACCTACCATTGGAAACAACATGACAATTATTATCCATATATGAGGGTTGTGCATGGATTTACAATGTCCTTCACACTCTTTTTATTCAAACAACTTTGAGCTTCACGACCACACCACTGGGCTTACTATAAACTTCTTCAAATTTGACATCAATGGAAATCAATTTTCCAACAATATCCCCCTTTGGAATTGATTTCAACACTCATAATACACTTGTGACCAATGCTCCCAATTTTTCTCTCCTCATGTTGTTCTCTCCCCCTTTGACATCAATTTCAACGAGTATATCCCCTTGGGGATCCTCCCCCTATCTTCATGCTTTTGTTCTTTCTCTTCCAATATTTATCTTTCTCCCCCTTTCATAAAAGGGTAAATCCCCCTTGTCGGTATACCTTATCTGGACAATCTCTCTCTATCTTCATGTGCTCCCCCTATCTTCATGCTTCTAATCTTTTCTCTTATGCTTTTTTTCTTTCTCTTCCCCTTTGGCATAAGGGTAACTACTTCTAACAATTTTTCTCCCCCTATTTTCTTTTGCAATATGTTGTGTAGATTAATGTGGGGATTCTTGTACCTAATTTCTTTGGTCTTGTCCAATGCTTCTTTTACATTGGTGCTTCCTCTTGTAATTCACCGACATATATAAAAAACATTCCAAGTTATTTGAATTCATATCTTCATAGCTTATCATGCTCACTACTTAGACATCAATGTCCATACTTTTCAATAATTTTCCTTTGAGGTTATGTCTTCTGCTGACAGTTTTCCTTCCCCTACTTTGTTGTGTCTTTCACTACATGCCTTCTTGTGACTAAATAATTTCTCATGTCAATATGATTTCATCCACTATTATGCATCTTCTTTGACTCATGTCTTCTATACCTTCCAAGTGTCTGACGAATTCATCTTTTTCCATATTTCATAAAATTTTCCATGATTATTATAATCAATTGTACACAATGTTGATCCATCTATTGTAACCGATCACAACATATTCTTTCACTTCAATTTTTTTTCTCAATCCGCAAATCAAAATCTATATGTATGGAACAATTTGTACTAAATATATCCCTGCCTAAATATGTGTGGAAATACCTATAAAATCATGAAACTATTCATGTGTAACTGCTAGTTGATAATTGCATAGGCATGTGTTCCAAAAGCTACTCATAAAACAATCAAACTCTTGTAATAAATTATGCACTTTTTTCATTAAACCACTCTAAACCTTCCTTCCCATAATTTGTAAACACTTCATACTACCCAAAATATAGTTCTCTGCTCTGTAGATGGTTTTCTTAGAATACCCCTATTCAATATTCACATTTACTAGGAGTCTCTAATCTGAATGGCTCATAAGGGTGGAGGAATCCTCCCTAATGCGGAGTAATAATCCTCTTCTATCATATGAATTCTGAAATATTCATCTTCATCGTATTCATGAATTTTGACATCTTCCTCTTTTCCTGTAGATTCATCATGATCCCTCACTATTAAAATTTCTGAGAGTACGATATCTGGAACCTATTCTTCATTTATCTGCTCTTATTTTCTTTCTCTTCTTCCCCAAACATTATTGTACTTGATATCAATGTTATCTTTAATGGGAGGCTCTATCACACTTCTACAATCATGAGCTATGTGTCCATAGTTGTGGCATTTATAACATTCAATCTTGTATGGAACCACATAAAAATCTCTTGTCTGAACATTTATTCCATTGGCTCTGCAATTAACAACTTTATGCCCAAATTTATTACAAGGAAAAAAAAGACCATAAAAGAAACTTTGATACCTAGAAGTAAATGATCTTATTTGTTATGTACGCCTTCTGAATTCATGCCTTGGATGATCGTGATCTTCTCTTGTGTTGTTTCCTTCATAATGATTGAATCTTATTTGATACCTTGAAGTGAAATGTATTCTTTGATATTCATCTCTTTTGTAATACACTTCTTGAGTCTTATTTATTTATGGAATATTCTATTTGGAGGGATATTCATTCTTGATGGGGCCTTTGATGATTTCTATGCAACTCTTGGGCTTCTCTTCATTCTTCCTTTCTAGTAACCTATAACATTTCTCTTAAACTTTATTAATGGTGATGTGTAACTTCCTTTATATTCAATTTTCTTGCTGAGATTGACAACTTTATGATCCAGGTGGATATCGGGGGCCACCCACCTTTTCCAACTCGCTCAAAACAATTTTCTGGCAATTTTGGTAATTTACTATTTTTAACAATTTTTAACTTCTGGGGCCATTTTGAGGGCCTAAATGAAGGTTTTTCAAGATCGAGCTTCTCAATGATACATTTATGTTATATTATTGGATATCTGAGATATCTCTATACATTGCTTTATTATATCTTCGCTCTCATTCCGTGCCGAAAATAATCCAGATCAGTGGTATCATAGAAGGCTTCTCTTGATCATTTGTTTTAGTGCATGTCCTCGACGAGGTCCGAGTATAGCAAGTTGGGTGTCGATATTGTCTCTCTTGAAGACAATCGCTCTTGCATGCCCAAGAAACCCTCCATGGAGGAAGAAAATAAAAATGACCGAGAAGATGATTCTATCAATCTGTTGCTTGAGCAAGCTCTCACACAACAGAGGGACGAGATGATGGAGAATTTTTCCCACATCCTTCAACGCCTGCTGATAGAAATAGGTGCATCCTCATCAAACAACCACTTTTGAAGCACCTATCCTTTCAAGGTACAGGTTAATTTTGATATTCCTGTATTTGAAGATTAGATAGAAGTGGATGCCCTAGAAAAATGGTTAAATCTACTATAAGGTTATTTATTTTTTCACCATTTTTACAATAGGGAAAATATCACCTCCGCACTCCTTAAATTTCTCCCCCATGTCAAACATTGGTGGGAAAATTACTAGGAGAAAATTTCCACAAAAGAGTCTGGAATATATGGGGTTGATCCCAATTGGGATTTTTTTGTGGACGTGGTAAAGGAACAGTATTACCTTGTTGGGAACTATGAGGATCAGTATATAAGATGGACCACACAATGAAAAGAGAGGGGCCAACAAGTTCCGGAGTTCACAAATACCTTCCATAATTGCACACCAAGTTGGGTATCAAAGACTCTGAACGACATTTGGTTCTGAAATATCATGGGTCTCTACATAGATATATCCAAAATGAAATGGATTTTCTTAAATACGCGGTGGTTCTTATCAATATGCTATTAAAATCGAGAAGAAATTTAAGCACCGGATCAAACGAGAGTTCGAGTCTGCAAATCCGCAAGAACTAAAGTATGATAAATACATCCCTAACAAACAGTCTCCTAAAAACTATTCCAAGCCACAGGAAAAGAAGGGTCATGGGAAGAAGAAGAAGGACACATTAAAATGGTGTGATTTCCACAAAATCCCTTGGAACAACACCGATGAATGTCGCTAAAAACAATCATTGGTGGTTGAAATCAAAGACAAGGAGCCAAAGCTTGATTTTGTATCTGATTTAGAAAATACTAACAAAAGATAGATCATCGATGTAGACCCCATTGTTATTGTCGCGATTGCAAAAATTCAACCAGAAGAACCAACAGATCCTGAAGAGGGGGGGCACTTTTTTCATTCAAAGATGTGGTTGAAGGGGACCCCGTTGCATTTTATTTTTGATAGTGGAATCCAAAAGGACCTCATCTCAACAGAGGTCATCAAATAGTTGGGATTGTTGACAACACCACACCCACAACCATACCACATCGGGTGGCTTTGCCATGGACGGGATCTGTGTGTCAAACAACAAGGATGAGGTATTATGTGATGTTTCCCTGTTGGATGTCTGTGATGTTCTCTTCTGCCAGCCATATATCTAGAAGTGCCATGCTATCTATGAGTCTTGACCTCGTAGTGTCATTTTTACTCTAGGGGGTCATCTCCAGAGGATACCATAGGTGGTTTCAACTATTGTCCCACCTAAATAGTGATGCAAGTTATTATCTCATACTAAAAAATTTAGCTTCTTCACAATCTGTTCAAAAGGTGAACAAAAGGATATTGTAACCACTATAGCCTTGGCCCAAGAACCTTCTATCCAACAGAAGCAAGTTGACAAGACTGCAACAAATAAAAAACATTCCTTCTGCACACATACATCTCATGTATCAAGAATGGTTAAAAATGTCCAACCCTTCTAGCCACAAGCTCGTGACAACCTTCAAAAATCTAAGCAGTGCAACTTCCACAACAAGACAAGCAGCTCATCAAGATGCAGATTCAACAAAATATTTTCCCTCTCCGCTAGGAACTCAAAGTAATGGATACCATTTCTTCCTAAGGAAGGAGGATTGATCGAGGTGGATATCAGGGACCACCCACCTTTTCCAACTCACTCAAAATAGTTTTCTGACAATTTTGTAAATTTACTATTTTTAAAAGTTTTAAGCTTCTCAGACCATTTTGAGGGCCTAAATGATTTTTTTTTCAATATTGATCTTCTCAATGATAACTAAATACTCTAATTGAACCCCCAAATTAATCTCCTTGACAATACCTTTCCAACGAGCTATCATTCATTCCAAACGGAGATCGTATACCAAAGTTACGCCCCCGAAAAGTTGATACACCAAACTACCCAAAATGGGGTCGACAAAACTGTTGGCTTTTCATCTTCTGGGGTTAGGGTTTCGAATTTTATTTATGCTAAAAATTCCTCTAGAGCCTTATTGTAAAATCATCTTCTCATGGATGTGAGTATCCGTGACATCTCTTCTCAGAGATAAACTGCCACCATTCTAGCGAGTCTTTCACTCTGTATTTTTATAGCCTTTGTACATTTTTCTCTCATTAATAGAAACTTGTGTATTNTGCCTCAACCAAGTACCATAATATGTTCTTGAAGCATGTGATAACATCACCATGACATATACTCAACCAAATACGAAGATAGCCAAGATATACTTCTAACAATGTATCATATCATCACAAAGGTGTACGATATCATGTACCAACATCATCAAGAGATGCCTAAAGAATGTACCACAAACATAACCCTCAATAACTCATGTAAAGAATACCTATGTTCCTATAGCATACTTGATACACAATATTACAAACCTGTAGCTCTTCCTCAACCTCAAAAACCTAGTACTAGCATCCTCCCTTATATTTTCCTTAGCCTCACGAGACTAGTTTTGCATTAGTTGCAAACCCTAACTTTCAACACCCATAAATACATACCTGTAATGAATGATGATATAAAATTTTAACCACATATACTCTGAGATCGTTCTTCCATCTCCTCAAAGTTTCATGGTATGGAAATTATCTGAACATAAGTTATAAACAAAATTCCAAACCTTCATGGATTTAATCCTATTCTGGAGAGAGAAATTGTACAACATGCCACACACTCAATATTTGATATTTTATTATGAAACACTCCAACATGATACTACATATTGTTATGTTTTTACTACAATTTGTCTCACAGGATTTGTATCCTCTATGAAGAAGTTATGATGTTTTCACCTAGAACACTTGTTTGAGACTAGTTTTAGGACTAGTCAAAAACCCTATCTTCCACATAGTGTATCTACAAAACCACAACAACCCATAATTTGAATGTTTTACCATAGGTACTTTCATATGTTTTATCAACATCTTACAATTTTCGTTATATGAATCATTATATAAAAAACATTATAGAAAAAATTGTAAGATGACATTTAAATAACATACCTTGGAACACATCATCACAAGACTTCATTCTCCCTTGGAATTTATCTTTTATTCAATTCATCTTCCCTCTGAAATTCACCTCAAATATACTTGGTTACCTTAGATAAAAATCACTTTGGTTGATATTACAAACAAACACCTAGGTGCCTTATTTATACTAGATATGGCACCCTCTTTTTAGGGTTGACTTGACCAAAATAGAAGTCAATTTAAGTTTTAATGATTATTCCATTGAGGCCAACTTTACCAAAAATATCCTTAATGTTTATTTTAATATTTATTGCAATGGGGATGAATTGTAACTTATTGTTTGCAACAACTATTATTCTTTTAATTAATTTGGGTCCAACTTGTCACTTCTTGTTATAATTTGTTACGGCTTCTTAACCATACTTTGGAGCTTCCATCTTCAATAGGGCATGTTTCCTCAACCATGAGGAACCACATGGTGTACCACCTACCATTGGAAACAACATGACAATTATTATCCATATATGAGGGTTGTGCATGGATTTACAATGTCCTTCACACTCTTTTTATTCAAACAACTTTGAGCTTCACGACCACACCACTGGGCTTACTATAAACTTCTTCAAATTTGACATCAATGGAAATCAATTTTCCAACAATATCCCCCTTTGGAATTGATTTCAACACTCATAATACACTTGTGACCAATGCTCCCAATTTTTCTCTCCTCATGTTGTTCTCTCCCCCTTTGACATCAATTTCAACGAGTATATCCCCTTGGGGATCCTCCCCCTATCTTCATGCTTTTGTTCTTTCTCTTCCAATATTTATCTTTCTCCCCCTTTCATAAAAGGGTAAATCCCCCTTGTCGGTATACCTTATCTGGACAATCTCTCTCTATCTTCATGTGCTCCCCCTATCTTCATGCTTCTAATCTTTTCTCTTATGCTTTTTTTCTTTCTCTTCCCCTTTGGCATAAGGGTAACTACTTCTAACAATTTTTCTCCCCCTATTTTCTTTTGCAATATGTTGTGTAGATTAATGTGGGGATTCTTGTACCTAATTTCTTTGGTCTTGTCCAATGCTTCTTTTACATTGGTGCTTCCTCTTGTAATTCACCGACATATATAAAAAACATTCCAAGTTATTTGAATTCATATCTTCATAGCTTATCATGCTCACTACTTAGACATCAATGTCCATACTTTTCAATAATTTTCCTTTGAGGTTATGTCTTCTGCTGACAGTTTTCCTTCCCCTACTTTGTTGTGTCTTTCACTACATGCCTTCTTGTGACTAAATAATTTCTCATGTCAATATGATTTCATCCACTATTATGCATCTTCTTTGACTCATGTCTTCTATACCTTCCAAGTGTCTGACGAATTCATCTTTTTCCATATTTCATAAAATTTTCCATGATTATTATAATCAATTGTACACAATGTTGATCCATCTATTGTAACCGATCACAACATATTCTTTCACTTCAATTTTTTTTCTCAATCCGCAAATCAAAATCTATATGTATGGAACAATTTGTACTAAATATATCCCTGCCTAAATATGTGTGGAAATACCTATAAAATCATGAAACTATTCATGTGTAACTGCTAGTTGATAATTGCATAGGCATGTGTTCCAAAAGCTACTCATAAAACAATCAAACTCTTGTAATAAATTATGCACTTTTTTCATTAAACCACTCTAAACCTTCCTTCCCATAATTTGTAAACACTTCATACTACCCAAAATATAGTTCTCTGCTCTGTAGATGGTTTTCTTAGAATACCCCTATTCAATATTCACATTTACTAGGAGTCTCTAATCTGAATGGCTCATAAGGGTGGAGGAATCCTCCCTAATGCGGAGTAATAATCCTCTTCTATCATATGAATTCTGAAATATTCATCTTCATCGTATTCATGAATTTTGACATCTTCCTCTTTTCCTGTAGATTCATCATGATCCCTCACTATTAAAATTTCCGAGAGTACGATATGTGGAACCTGTTTTTCATTTATCTGCTCTTATTTTCTTTCTCTTCTTCCCCAAACCTTATTGTACTTGATATCAATGTTATCTTTCATGGGAGGCTCTATCATGCTTCTACAATCATGAGCTATGTGTCCATAGTTGTGGCATTTATAACATTCAATCTTGTATGGAACCACATAAAAATCTCTTGTCTGAACATTTATTCCATTGGCTCTACAATTAACAACTTTATGCCCAAATTTATTACAAGGAAAAAAAAGACCATAAAAGAAACTTTGATACCTAGAAGTAAATGATCTTATTTGTGATGCATTCCTTCTGAATTCATGCCTTGGATGATCATGATCTTCTCTTGTGTTGTTTCCTTCATAATGACTGAATATTATTTGATACCTTGAAGTGAAATGTATTCTTTGATATTCATCTCTTTTGTAATACACTTCTTGAGTCTTCTTTATTTATGGAATATTCTATTTGGAGGGATCTTCATTCTTGATGGGGCCTTTGATGATTTCTATGCAACTCTTGGGCTTCTCTTCATTCTTCCTTTCTAGTAACCTATAACATTTCTCTTAAACTTTATTTATGGTGATGTGTAACTTCCTTTATATTCAATGTTCTTGCTGATATTGACAACTTTATGATCCAGGTGGATATCGGGGGGCACCCACATTTTCCAACTCGCTCAAAACAATTTTCTGGCAATTTTGGTAATTTACTATTTTTAACAATTTTTAACTTCTTGGGCCATTTTGAGGGCCTAAATGAAGGTTTTTCAAGATCGAGCTTCTAAATGATACATTTATGTTATATTATTGGATATTTGAGATATCTCTATACATTGCTTTATTATATCTCCGCTCTCATTCCGTGCCAAAAATAATCCAGATCAGTGGTATCATAAAAGGCTTCTCTTGATCATTTTTTTTAGTGCATGTCCTTGACGAGCTCCGAGTATAGCAAGTTGGGTGTCGATATTGTCTCTCTTGAATACAATCGCTCTCTCATGCCCAAGAAACCCTCCATGGAGTAAGAAAATAAAAATGACCGAGAAGATGATTCTATCAATCTGTTGCTTGAGCAATCTCTCACACAACAGAGGGACGAGATGATGGAGAATTTTTCCCACATCCTTCAACGCCTGCTGATAGAAATAGGTGCATCCTCATCAAACAACCACTTTTGAAGCACCTATCCTTTCAAGGTACAGGTTAATTTTGATATTCCTGTATTTGAAGATTAGATAGAAGTGGATGCCCTAGAAAAATGGTTAAATCTACTATAAGGTTATTTATTTTTTCACCATTTTTACAATAGGGAAAATATCACCTCCGCACTCCTTAAATTTCTCCCCCATGTCAAACATTGGTGGGAAAATTACTAGGAGAAAATTTCCACAAAAGAGTCTGGAATATATGGGGTTGATCCCAATTGGGATTTTTTTGTGGACGTGGTAAAGGAACAGTATTACCTTGTTGGGAACTATGAGGATCAGTATATAAGATGGACCACACAATGAAAAGAGAGGGGCCAACAAGTTCCGGAGTTCACAAATACCTTCCATAATTGCACACCAAGTTGGGTATCAAAGACTCTGAACGACATTTGGTTCTGAAATATCATGGGTCTCTACATAGATATATCCAAAATGAAATGGATTTTCTTAAATACGCGGTGGTTCTTATCAATATGCTATTAAAATCGAGAAGAAATTTAAGCACCGGATCAAACGAGAGTTCGAGTCTGCAAATCCGCAAGAACTAAAGTATGATAAATACATCCCTAACAAACAGTCTCCTAAAAACTATTCCAAGCCACAGGAAAAGAAGGGTCATGGGAAGAAGAAGAAGGACACATTAAAATGGTGTGATTTCCACAAAATCCCTTGGAACAACACCGATGAATGTCGCTAAAAACAATCATTGGTGGTTGAAATCAAAGACAAGGAGCCAAAGCTTGATTTTGTATCTGATTTAGAAAATACTAACAAAAGATAGATCATCGATGTAGACCCCATTGTTATTGTCGCGATTGCAAAAATTCAACCAGAAGAACCAACAGATCCTGAAGAGGGGGGGCACTTTTTTCATTCAAAGATGTGGTTGAAGGGGACCCCGTTGCATTTTATTTTTGATAGTGGAATCCAAAAGGACCTCATCTCAACAGAGGTCATCAAATAGTTGGGATTGTTGACAACACCACACCCACAACCATACCACATCGGGTGGCTTTGCCATGGACGGGATCTGTGTGTCAAACAACAAGGATGAGGTATTATGTGATGTTTCCCTGTTGGATGTCTGTGATGTTCTCTTCTGCCAGCCATATATCTAGAAGTGCCATGCTATCTATGAGTCTTGACCTCGTAGTGTCATTTTTACTCTAGGGGGTCATCTCCAGAGGATACCATAGGTGGTTTCAACTATTGTCCCACCTAAATAGTGATGCAAGTTATTATCTCATACTAAAAAATTTAGCTTCTTCACAATCTGTTCAAAAGGTGAACAAAAGGATATTGTAACCACTATAGCCTTGGCCCAAGAACCTTCTATCCAACAGAAGCAAGTTGACAAGACTGCAACAAATAAAAAACATTCCTTCTGCACACATACATCTCATGTATCAAGAATGGTTAAAAATGTCCAACCCTTCTAGCCACAAGCTCGTGACAACCTTCAAAAATCTAAGCAGTGCAACTTCCACAACAAGACAAGCAGCTCATCAAGATGCAGATTCAACAAAATATTTTCCCTCTCCGCTAGGAACTCAAAGTAATGGATACCATTTCTTCCTAAGGAAGGAGGATTGATCGAGGTGGATATCAGGGACCACCCACCTTTTCCAACTCACTCAAAATAGTTTTCTGACAATTTTGTAAATTTACTATTTTTAAAAGTTTTAAGCTTCTCAGACCATTTTGAGGGCCTAAATGATTTTTTTTTCAATATTGATCTTCTCAATGATAACTAAATACTCTAATTGAACCCCCAAATTAATCTCCTTGACAATACCTTTCCAACGAGCTATCATTCATTCCAAACGGAGATCGTATACCAAAGTTACGCCCCCGAAAAGTTGATACACCAAACTACCCAAAATGGGGTCGACAAAACTGTTGGCTTTTCATCTTCTGGGGTTAGGGTTTCGAATTTTATTTATGCTAAAAATTCCTCTAGAGCCTTATTGTAAAATCATCTTCTCATGGATGTGAGTATCCGTGACATCTCTTCTCAGAGATAAACTGCCACCATTCTAGCGAGTCTTTCACTCTGTATTTTTATAGCCTTTGTACATTTTTCTCTCATTAATAGAAACTTGTGTATTGGTGTATCTCTGTGTTTATGGTTGAATCTATCATATATTTATGTTATATTATTGGATATCCGAGATATCTCTGTACATTGCTTTATTATACATCCACTCTCATTCGGAGTAGAAAATAATCTGGATCAGTGATAATAGAGCAGGATGTTCTTGTTCGTTTTTTCAAAGAATGTCCCCGACGAGGTCCAAGTATAGCAAGTTGGGTCTCGAGATTGTCTCTCTTAAAGAAAATTTATTTTGCACGCCCAAGAAACCCTCCATGATGGAAGAAAAACAAAATGGTGGAGCAGACAATTCTATCAATCTGTTGCTTGAGCAAGCTCTCACGCGACAGAGGGACGAAATGATGGAGAATGTTTCCCACATCCTTCAACGCATGTCGATAGCAACATGTGAATCCTCATTTAACAACCACTTTGGAAGAACCTCTCCTTTCAAGGTACAGGTTAATTTTAATATTCCCTTATTTGAAGGTCATATAGATGTGGATGCCCTAGACAAATGGTTAAGTCTGCTAGAAGGTTATTTCTTTGTTCACCATTTTTCCAACAGGGAAAATATCACCTTCACACTCCTTAAAAAGATCCCCCCTGTCACACATTGGTGGGAAACTTGTTGGGAGCAAAGTTCCACAGAAGTGTCTGGAATATACGGGGTCAATCCCACTTGTGATTTTTTTGTGGATGCAGCAAAGGAACAATATTACCCTATTGGAAACTATGAGGACCAGTATTTGATATGGACCACACTACAGAAAGAGAGGGGCCAAGCAGTTCCAGAGTTCACCAATACCTTCCATATCTTGCACACCAAGATGGTTATCAAAGACTTTGAACGAAATTTGGTTCTAAAATACCGTGGAGATCTACACATATACATCCAAACTGAAATGGATTTTGTAGACATCTCATCACTCAGTGATGCTTATCGATATGTTGTTAAAATCGAGAAAAAATTTAAGCACCANATCAAGAATGGTTAAAAATGTCCAACCCTTCCAGCCACAAGCTCGTGACAACCTTCAAAAATCTAAGCAGTGCAACTTCCACAACAAGACAAGCAGCTCATCAAGATGCAGATTCAACAAAATATTTTCCCTCTCCCCTGGGAACTCAAATTAATGGAGACCATTTCTTCCTAAGGAAGGAGGATTGATCCAGGTGGATATCAGGGACCACCCACCTTTTCCAACTCACTCAAAACTGTTTTCTGACAATTTTGTAAATTTACTATTTTTAAAAGTTTTAAGCTTCTCGGGACATTTTGAGGGCCTAAATGATTTTTTTTTCAATATTGAGCTTCTCAATGATAACTAAATACTCTAATTGAACCCCCAAATTAATCTCCTTGAAAATACCTTTCCAACGAGCTATCGTTCATTCCAAACGGAGATCGTATACCAAAGTTACGCCCCCGAAAAGTTGATACACCAAACTACCCAAAATGGGGTCAACAAAACTGTTGGCTTTTCATCTTCTGGGGTTAGGGTTTCGAATTTTATTTATGCTAAAAATTCCTCTAGAGCCTTATTGTAAAATCATCTTCTCATGGATGCGAGTATCCGTGACATCTCTTCTCAGAGATAAACTGCCACCATTCTAGCGAGTCTTTCACTCTGTATTTTTATAGCCTTTGTACATTTTTCTCTCATTAATAGAAACTTGTGTATTGGTGTATCTCTGTGTTTATGGTTGAATCTATCATATATTTATGTTATATTATTGGATATCCGAGATATCTCTGTACATTGCTTTATTATACATCCACTCTCATTCGGAGTAGAAAATAATCTGGATCAGTGATAATAGAGCAGGATGTTCTTGTTCGTTTTTTCAAAGAATGTCCCCGACGAGGTCCAAGTATAGCAAGTTGGGTCTCGAGATTGTCTCTCTTAAAGAAAATTTATTTTGCACGCCCAAGAAACCCTCCATGATGGAAGAAAAACAAAATGGTGGAGCAGACAATTCTATCAATCTGTTGCTTGAGCAAGCTCTCACGCGACAGAGGGACGAAATGATGGAGAATGTTTCCCACATCCTTCAACGCATGTCGATAGCAACATGTGAATCCTCATTTAACAACCACTTTGGAAGAACCTCTCCTTTCAAGGTACAGGTTAATTTTAATATTCCCTTATTTGAAGGTCATATAGATGTGGATGCCCTAGACAAATGGTTAAGTCTGCTAGAAGGTTATTTCTTTGTTCACCATTTTTCCAACAGGGAAAATATCACCTTCACACTCCTTAAAAAGATCCCCCCTGTCACACATTGGTGGGAAACTTGTTGGGAGCAAAGTTCCACAGAAGTGTCTGGAATATACGGGGTCAATCCCACTTGTGATTTTTTTGTGGATGCAGCAAAGGAACAATATTACCCTATTGGAAACTATGAGGACCAGTATTTGATATGGACCACACTACAGAAAGAGAGGGGCCAAGCAGTTCCAGAGTTCACCAATACCTTCCATATCTTGCACACCAAGATGGTTATCAAAGACTTTGAACGAAATTTGGTTCTAAAATACCGTGGAGATCTACACATATACATCCAAACTGAAATGGATTTTGTAGACATCTCATCACTCAGTGATGCTTATCGATATGTTGTTAAAATCGAGAAAAAATTTAAGCACCATAACAAATAGGAGTTCGGGTCTACAAATCCACAACAACCAAAGTATGATAAAGACAACCCTAAGAAACAGGCGCAAGAAATCCAGTCCAAGCCACAGGAAAAAAAGGGTCATGGGAAGACGAAGAAGGACACAGGAAAATGGTGTGATTTCCACATAATCCCCTAGAA
>JZKD02S0710675.1:0-15135 GCA_000966675.3 Picea glauca | reverse complement strand
GATCCCACTTTAGATGAATAATATGCTTGAGGAAGGGTTAGTTGACCCTTACATAGGCTCCAACTCAACAAGAGTACTTGCTAGAGAAAATGTCAATCAACCCTTGACTACAATAGCCCTCAATGAGAATATTATGCTTGAGGAAGGGTTGAATAACCCTTCCCATGGCTCCCCATCACTGAGAATACTATGCTCAAGGAAGGTCCTTCCAACCCTTCATTGGGCTCCCCTCAAGACTAATATTATGCTCAAGGAAGTATGGATTGACCCTTCCCCAATATCCCCCTTGATTCAAATTCTATGTTGGAGGAAGGGTTGATCAAACATTCCTTGGGCTCACCCTCGACAAGATTACTATGCTAGAGAAATGGTCAGCCAAAAGTTCCCCAAGCCCCATTTTGAAGAGAATACTAGTCTAGAGGAAGGATCGGTTGACCCTTCCTTGAGATTTCCCTTGAAGGGAATACTATTCTAGAGGAAGGACTGACTGAACCTTTCCTAACCCCCCTCCCCCATTTGACGAGAATACTAATCTAGAGGAAGGTTCAGTCGAACCTTTCCTGGTCATGCTCTCATTAAGAAAATCAATATAGAATAAGAGTCAACTAACCCCCCCCTGGATCTCACTTGAAGAGAACAAAATCCTAGGGATAAAAACATATCCATAAGAGAAAGACAGTACCAAATGGAACAAACCAATAAATGACCATAATGTGCCCCAAATAAACAAACCAACAAAACACTAATACTCTTCAAACCTTAATGCACCTTGTTATCCCCAATTCCTAGGGATAACTAAGGAGATGATGTCTCAAGGCCCTCAAATTGCAGACATGGAGTATCGAGAGACAACTTAATCAACAGCGTCCACTTGCACAGACAGAGACCCACCTCACCACCATAGTTTTGGGTTCATAATGATGGTATCCACCACATTAGTTAGATTCTGGGAGACATCGGGTTTTGATCCATGAGGTACATGTCAGGTATCATGGCAAGTGTCATTTCAATATTTGACACATTTGAGTTTGTTTCATTTAAAACTGCTTTTGATTATGTAACGTTTGCTTGGAAATTATTCTCTTTGCTATGTTTCACTTTGGTGGTTTACATTGCACCCTAGTAAGTCGGTCACCCTTAGGGATAGATTTTCCACTGGGATGTCCTCTTGACAAATCATTGTGACATTCCCAACAATACTTGTCACTTTCCACACTTCATTCACTCATCTCCTTACCTTTTTTTATTTTTGGGTATACTGACCCAAGAAGGAATTGTCCCTCATTTCACGGGAAGAAGGGGATGAAGGCCCAGAGGCTTGTAGTTGGAAAAAGATAAAAGAAAATCATGAACCTTCTACATGCTCTCTCTTGGATCCTGAGTACAATTAAATGTCTCTCATAAGAAATTGATGGGACCCATGAAAAATAACTAATACAAAATACCAACTAAGGTGGAGCATGTGTGGTCGATATTTGTCATGCTTAGGTAGAAGCCCCACACATGGATTAAATTTGGGGAAGCATGAAGTGACCAAGGTAGATTCGAGGCGGGAAATTTTTTTCACATTTATGTAGAATCCCCACCTTGGCTTCAACTTGGAAACATCTTAAAGAGACAAAAGGAAATAAATGGGCTTGGAAAAAGGTTGCATTGAAAACGAAGGCACCCATAAATGAGATACTATGATCCATTGTATGTCATGAACCACATGCCCAAGAGTCTTCCCCCCATCCATGTCACTTTTTCGACATGGCTTAGAGAGGGGCCCACTTGGGAAACACTCATAAACGTTAGGTATGATTCACCAAATAGGTCGTGTTGTCAACCCTCCCATACCTAAACTTGGCAAATTGCATATGGTCTTTGAGCACTTGTTTAGTTTGATGAGGTAGATTTTTATGTACATGCTTAGATGACTCTTTTATTGACTTGATTTACTTATCATGATGCATTTGAATTGAGGTCCTTGGAGGGGGAAAATTAATTGTCTTTGCAGGACCTACTTGGTGGACAGATTTGGAAGGATGAGCCTAGCTTGGGATTTCTTGGGGCTTGAATCCCATAGGGTGGATACCATGGCCCATGCACCGGACGATGATGCTAGATTTTGGAGGCCTAAGGAGAAACCATGGAGGACCTAACCCAACCCTTTTCTATCCAAACAATTTTGTCTTGAAGCTAAAACATCACTTTTGAGGAGTTTGACGTCACCTTAGGGCTAGGGTTGTGGTGGTGATGTTGGTTTTCCTTGCAACTTGGCACGTTTTGATGGGAAAAGGCTTGACTTGGAGGAGGAATACCTAGTGCATGAGAGGGAGGCCCTAGAAATCCCAACTAATTCCTCTTTCCACTCCAACAACTTGTAAAGGGTGTCAAAACCTCACCCTAGGAGAGGGATGACATCACTTTAGGGTTTCTTATGTGCATTTTTAAAGTTAAATTTGAATTTTATAATGTAAAGGGGAAAAATAAGGGTTTTTAATCCTTTACTTCATGGTTTACCCTAAAATTAAGTGGACAAACATTTTTAGTAGGATTTGTATAAATAGCGATGTTTTATTTCATTTTGATATAACTCTACCAACTTAGAAAGGATAGTTGGCTGAAATTTGTGCCCTACTTGGAAAATTTTGTCTATCTGTCTTGCTACAGTTTTTCTTTGGATAGTGGATGAAGAAGTAAGGCGTTTTCTTTCTTGGAGGCTATTTCTTTCTTTTATGGTGGATTTAATTGGTTAAAAGGAGTTTTCTTTGTTAATGCTTGGACCAGGTAAGGAATCTTTCATGTGATTGCTTTTTTTCTTGGTCACGAGTGCTCACCCTCAATAGGAATACTATGCTAGAGGAAGGGTCATTTGAACCTTCCCTATTCCCCCCTTTGATTATAATATTAATTTATAGGAAAGGTTAGTCAACCCTTTCTATATATTTCCCTCGACATGGATACTATATGGAAGGAAGGATCAGTCAACCCTTCCCTACATCACCCACCCCACCCTCAATGATAATAATATTCTAGAGGAATGGTTGCTTGACTCTTCCCTAAGATACCACTCAACAATAATGATATGCTTGAGGAAGGGTTGGTTGACCCTTCTCAGGGATCCCACTTGAGACGAATATTATTCTTGAGGAAGGATTATTTGACCCTTCTATATGCTCCCACTCAACAAGAGTACTTGTTAGAGAAAATGTCAATCAACCCTTGACTACAATATCCCTCAATGAGAATACTATGCTAGAGGAAGGGTTTAATAACCCTTCCCATGGATCCCCATCACTGAGAATACTATGCTCAAGGATGGCCCTTCCAACCCTTCATTGGGCTCCCCTCAAGACTAATATTATGCTCAAGGAAGGATGGATTGACCCTCCCCCAAGCTCCCCCTCGATTCAAATTCCATGTTCGAGGAAGGGTTGATGAACCATTCCTTGGGCTCACCCTCAAAAAGATTATTATGCTAGAGGAATGGTCAACCAACATTTACTAATCTAATCTAGAGGAAGGATCGATTTGTTGAGGAAAATATATGAAATGATCTTATTCAAGCATTTTCAGATATTACTTGGCTAAAGAAAGATAGACAGGAATATCAACCTATGTTTATAGCCATCAAAATTTGTTTCCTAATTCACAAGTATTGATTACAAGTGCTTAGGCTGATCTTTTTTATAATTGAGAGTTTGCTGGAAAATTCATTATTTATGTAATTTTATGAATATAACAGATGTTGAAATAAATATAGAGACAGAAGTAAAAACACCAAGTCAATAATCAAAACAGATGAGACATAAAGAAACCATTTATTCCATTCCAATTTATCAAAAGAATCGTTCTCTTTACAAAATTCCCTGAGCAAGTTTTGGACCAAAGTCAAACTTAGATGTCCTCGATGAAAACCATACAAAAGGACTTCTGATAGAAAGTAAAAAAATGAACTTTAAAATCTAGATCAGCTTGCCACAGATTGTTTCCCACACGACTTTGCACAATAGCCTTTGTTAGTCATGAAATTTAATTCACAAACAGACAAGTCTACACAGACTATCAAAGATAAATCAACACCTCTAAAAAACAAGTGTCTGAATGATGTAATTCAGCCCTGAATCTTGATGTCTACAATAGGACCCTTAGTATTCTTCTCCTTCTATTCTCCTCTTGTTCCTCATTTTCCTTTTGCCTTTAAACAATTAGAATTAGTTGAAGTAGTTGAACCACTTCTTTATTTAAGTTAACTAAAACTCAACCAACTTTTTAGTTAAGGGGGAAAAGTAATAAAATCATAATAACGGGTTTAAATAAATAATAACTAGTAGGTGGGACCCCTTGTGACTCCCTTTAGTTTTTTAACAAACATAACACAACTAGTTAATCAATCAAAACATCCCTCCTTGTCACTCTCATCATATTCTCATAATTTGACAATTTATATCAATGATAATTGAAATTATTTCCAAACATATATTATCCATATATCCAAAAAATAGTGTGTTGTCCAAAATTTCAAAAGTCAATTGTTCTCAACAATCCATAAATAAAAACACTTAAAACCCATATTTTCCACTCTGGAAGGAAATATTTCCTTTGTTATTGTTGTCACCCTTTGATCTCTCTGAATTTGTCTTATTAGGTTGTGTGGAGCCTTTAGGCCTAATCTCATTGATCACATGAGAGAAATCATCTCTCAAATGCATGTGGGAGGACACGGATTTGGCAGAGTCATTTGAGGGTGAGGAGCGGGAAGAAATGGATTTTCCTTTATCAGGAGCATGGTGGGCCTCATTTTTTAACCTTTTTCTTGCATGGGGAGACTGTACTGGTGAGTGGAAAGGGGAAGCTTGGACAATTTGAATAATAGGTGGAGGAGCAGGTAGAGACAAGTTAGGTCAGCCACGATGTTGGGAGACTGTCGGGTGGACAATCTCTTTCCATCTATCGTTTTCAGGGACTTCAAGTTGTAGTGATACATGAGGGGGCACTAGGATACCAGGGACATGTGGGGCTTGGAAGGGAGGCCTTTCTAGCCTAGGTTGGACCACTCCTTGCCCAATCCAGTTAAAAAATCCATCTTGAAATAGTTGGCCCAACTCTTGTGAGTCTGTATCAAAATGTATAGAGAACCTTGGCCTTCTAGGGCCCCTGCTCCAATTTCCTCTTCCTCTGTTACCCTAGCCATGGCTACCTCTGTTGAAAAAGCTCATTTATATATGCATTATTGATTAGAAAATATTTTCTTCAACAACCATACATGACATCTCTTTTAAATATGAAACAAAGTTTGGCTCAACAACACATCAGATTCATGCAATCCAATCCATACAAATTGTTTAATATTTGTCAATGAGCAGGGGGTGAATAAAGGTTTTGGGATATGTTAGGGATTGTTTTTAGTGAAAAGTGTTAAAATGAGAGGGAATAGATTATGATTACTTCTCAACAAATTATCAAACAATCAACTGTATTGTAAATCAAAATAATGTATCATTGAAATCCATCCCTGTGTGATCCTTTAATTGTCATAATACAAAATTTATCTTAACTATAATTAAGTTTTAAGAACATGGAGTGGATAGTGAATATGGGAAGGCAAGGGGAGTTGTAATGTGCGAAAAGTGAAATAATGGTAGGGGAAAGAACAAATAATGTTCATAAAACTAATTAAGTAATCCATAAAAGTAACTATGTATTCAATACAAGGATACCAATACCAATTAGCAATTCCTATGTGTCAAAATTGTTCACTATCCCACATTCAATTCTTCAAACTTTCTCAATTAACACGGTCTATAATCATACTCAGAATCACTATGTCTTTCAATAGTCTTGTTAAGAGAATACTTGTTTCCTTTCATTTCTTTTCCTTTTTTATTTAAAACAAAATCAAAAGAAACACACAACCATGTTGCTTCATCTCTGTCCAGCATATATTTCTATAAAATATCAATCACTGCCCATAATTCACAATTGTCCAAATCAAACATAGACACGGGTATTTTTCCAAGTTGAACAGATTTTTTAAGACTTTCTCGATTTCATTCTTTTGATAATATTAACCAATAAAAATTGCAATGAAAGCATAATACAAAACCCTAGCTTCATTTCTAATGGTGCAATTAAATTAAACAATGCATGATGTCTCCATAATCCATACACGGTAAACAACGAAATCACAGTCATCATTTTACCTAACTTGCAATGATCCCGATCGGGGCTAATAAAACACACAACAACCACCAACTAAAAATTGACACCATGTTTGTAGGAATACAATGATCCAATGCATAATGAAAAGAGGCAACCCTCTGACTATACATTACCATTTACTCCCAATCAACCAATTTAATCAAAAAAATGAGCTAGGTTCTCGACACAACTGTCATAACAAAAGGAGGCAGCCCCTCGACTGTATACCAATTCTCATCCCCAATTACAACTTTCCAACAACCCGATCAAACAGAGACGAGATAATACTCAAAGCAACTATCATAACCACTCAACCAATCTATGACAATCAACAAGATACCCGACAAGAGTGCGAATAGTTGGGGTTATAAAAATCAGTCTCTGTAACAATGAACACAAGAATTTATCAAGAGTTCACTCAGTCATCAAAGAACAGAGAAACTGGAGGTCGACCATATCAACAATAGGCAGAGACCCTTCAAAACAAGCACGGTGGGACCACAGGGTTTTTTATAACTCTTGGTTTGTATAATAATGTAATTGTTGGATTTACTTCACACACACCTAGGATTTTTTTTTCCTAAAGTTTTTCCTTGTTTATTAGTCATAATTAGTCATTATCCAGTCTACTATATTTTAGGGGAGAATATTCCACCTGGATAAGATTCTCTTTCAGTTGACACTTCAGTTTGACTAGTTGAGCTGAGTTTAGATGTTGCATTGTTTTTTTCATCATGCAACATTGGGATCATCACCATGATACTTTGACCTTTCCTTGGTATAATCACCATACTGGCGCATTACCCTTGCTTCTCTGAGTTAACTCCTCACCACTCTCTGTTCATTCAGTTAACTGAAGATTAGTTGACTAGTTAACTCAACTAAGTGGCAGTTCACTCCCGTAACTGCCTAAGAGACTAGACTAGGTGGCAATTCAATCTTGTAACTACTAGTATGTGTCCATATCACTCTATACCACCACTATGGTGCATTTTTTCTCCTCCAATGCGCACTCATTGAGTTATACAGAGTGTATTATGTGTAAATTATTCATTATTCACAATGGTTAATGAGAATTCTTTCATTCTTTCTCTCCTTCTTCTTCTTTCTCCAATTCTCTATGAAAATGTGTGTATTATTTTTTATCTAGATATATTATGTGCAAGTTCAACACATTTACATGGTATCAGAGATGATGGAATTCTAAGCAAAAGCTACACCAATTTTTTTTACAATTACAAAAGATTGAAGACAGCGGAAAGATGGATTTCCAAAAAGAATTCATTCTTACACCTTACAACTATTTTGCATGGAAGGAGAAAATATTCATACATATCTAAGCCAAAGGGTTGCACAAGTTAACCTTGAATACAAATACAGAACCGACATCATCCATAGAAAAATCCAAGTACTTAAATCGCATGGATGAGGCAATCAGAACAATTTGCAGTCTTATTTCTCTGGATCTCCTTTTTCACATATCTTCCTGTAAAACTCCCAATGAAGCTTGGACCACCTTGGAAGGGCTCTTTTGAAAATAGGATGAGATGAGGGGACACATGTTGGAGGTGGATCTGATCACATTGGATCCAAAAATCTTTGAAAATATCCAAGATATATTTACAAAATTCAAGGATTTACTGTCGCAACTCACAGCTTATGGGGTTGATAAATCAAAGGAAGAGAAACAAATGGTTCTCACCATTCTTTCAAATCTTGGTCCTAAATTCTTTTTATTCGTATCCACATTCCATTATGTTAGATTCACCTCCAGAGCCACCTGGAAGATGCCTTCTCTTGAGGACTTTATCGAATCCCTGACATAAGAGCAAACCAAGCTCATCAACATTGGCACAATCGAAGGCCCAAGGGCGCATGCACTAACTGTGCATGATGGCAGCCAAAAATATCATAAATCTAAAGATAAAGATAAATGGAAAGCTCATGCACATCCGAAGAAGGAAGGGTACACAAAACCCTTCACTGATGCCTCCGGATCCAAAGGGGAAATGGGAAGAAAAGGGGAGAAATGCACATATTGTCACAAAGGATTCCATTCGAAATCCGCATGCATGAAAAAAAAAAATATATCTGATGTATCAAATACTTCAGAAAAATAAGATCTGAAGCCAAGGTTCCAAGAAGAAGAAGCCAGAAGATCTGAATCCTAAGAAAGGAAATTCTAGCCATGCCTTGATTTCCATCAACTCCTCTCTCGATGCTTGGATCGTATATTCGAGAGCATCACATCACATAGTTTCCTCAAAATTAGTATATTATTCATTGGATGCATACAAAGGTCCTCTTATTATGATGGTTTGAAGTCACCGACAAAGGAAGGATTGAACTCACCAATGGAAGCTTCGAGAATGTGTTGCACGTTCCCAAACTTTCTGTCAACCTTATCTTCGTGTATCAGATGATGAATTTTGGCACCAGAAATAAATTCATATTCACACCAAATTCTGTAGACATCTATGACATGCAAACCAACTCTATGGTTGCTATCGGTGAGGTAAATCATCAGTCTAGATTGTATACTTTTTATGAATTCATTGAACCTGATTTTTCTTTACTGCTTACTCATGCTGAGGAAAGTAGTAGGATATGGCACGAAAGGTTTGGACATTTGAATTTCATATACATCCAACAACTTAGCAAGAAAATATTGGTTGATGTTCTACCAGACATCCATTTCTCCAAGGGAGTGTGTGAGGGATGTGTTCTCGGGAAACATCCTCAAGAGAAATTCGACAAGGGAAAGTCTGAGAGAGCCTCTGCACCTTTATATCTGATCCATAGTGACCTCATTGGTCCTTTTCTGCATCCATCGATCAGCAAAGCGAGGTTTATTCTCATTTTTGTTGACGATTTATCATGTTTTACATGGATCTGCTTTCTCAGGAAAAAATCCAAGGTATTTTAACACCTCAAAGATTTCAAATCCCTAGTTGAGACACAGTCCAGAAAGAAGATAAAATTCCTTCGAACTGATAAAGGGGGAGACTATGTAAATAATGAGATCCATAATATTTTCCATGAGGCAAGGATTCAGTTGCAACACACAATACCCTAGACTCTGTAGCAAAACGGAGTTATTGAGCAGAAAAACCGATCTCTAAAGGAGACAGCATTTTGCATGTTACATGCAAAGTCACTACCATAGAGACTATGGGCCAAAGAACTTAATTGTGCAACATACATCCAAAACAGATCTCCCCATATATTTTTCAAGGATAAGACCCCCTATGAGGCTTGAAGCAACCTTAAACCAAAATTTGTTCACGTGCATGGGCCCAAATTCCCTCTAAAAAGAGAAAGGCACTTGATCCACAGAGAACTGAGTGTATTTTTTTTTTGATACCCCGATGGTGTGAAAGGATATAGGCTTATTGATCTTTCCTTGGACCGGCTCATCATTGAGAGAAGTTTCCAATTCGAGGAAAGTGTCTTGCATGCACCTCAACAACCGCATCCAGACACCATCATTCTTCCACCTATCCAAGATGATGAGCATGCACATGTTGACTCTTATTCATATGAGAGTTCTATTTCAGAGAACACAGATGATTCAGATTCAGAGTTAGTACATTCAGATGCAGAGTCAAACCATCCAGATGCAGTTGCAGAGCCAGAGCAGAGGCCCAAGTGGGCACAGACTACTCTTCAGGATGCAGGGGATCTCATTGGTGATCCATCCGATACTAGGAGGACTTGATCTGATTTCGAGGAGCCTCCTGATGCACTCACTGCCACTGAACCATTTCCCTCCAAGCATCTTTTCTTGGTTAAGTCTTCAGATCCACAATCTTATGGCGTGGCTGCTGGAAATCCCTTTTGGAAATCTNCATCTATTGTTTTCAGGGACTTCAGGTTGTAGTGATACATGAGGGGGCACTAGGATACCAGGGACATGTGGGGCTTGGAAGGGAGGCCTTTCTAGCCTAGGTTGGACCACTCCTTGCCCAATCTAGTTAAAAAATCCATCTTGAAATAGTTGGCCCAACTCTTGTGAGTCTGTATCAAAATGTATAGAGAACCTTGGCCTTCTAGGGCCCCTGCTCCAATTTCCTCTTCCTCTGTTGCCCTAGCCATGGCTACCTCTGTTGAAAAAGCTCATTTATATATTCATTATTGATTAGAAAATATTTTCTTCAACAACCATACATGACATCTCTTTTAAATATGAAACAAATTTTGGCTCAACAACACATCAGATTCATGCAATCCAATCCATACAAATCATTTAATATTTGTCAATGAGCAGGGGGTGAATAAAGGTTTTGGGATATGTTAGGGATTGTTTTTAGTGAAAAGTGTTAAAATGAGAGGGAATAGATTATGATTACTTCTCAACAAATTATCAAACAATCAACTGTATTGTAAATCAAAATAATGTATCATTGAAATCCATCCCTGTGTGATCCTTTAATTGTCATAATACAAAATTTATCTTAACTATAATTAAGTTTTAAGAACATGGAGTGGATAGTGAATATGGGAAGGCAAGGGGAGTTGTAATGTGCGAAAAGTGAAATAATGGTAGGGGAAAGAACAAATAATGTTCATAAAACTAATTAAGTAATCCATAAAAGTAACTATGTATTCAATACAAGGATACCAATACCAATTAGCAATTCCTATGTGTCAAAATTGTTCACTATCCCACATTCAATTCTTCAAACTTTCTCAATTAACACGGTCTATAATCATACTCAGAATCACTATGTCTTTCAATAGTCTTGTTAAGAGAATACTTGTTTCCTTTCATTTCTTTTCCTTTTTTATTTAAAACAAAATCAAAAGAAACACACAACCATGTTGCTTCATCTCTGTCCAGCATATATTTCTATAAAATATCAATCACTGCCCATAATTCACAATTGTCCAAATCAAACATAGACACGGGTATTTTTCCAAGTTGAACAGATTTTTTAAGACTTTCTCGATTTCATTCTTTTGATAATATTAACCAATAAAAATTGCAATGAAAGCATAATACAAAACCCTAGCTTCATTTCTAATGGTGCAATTAAATTAAACAATGCATGATGTCTCCATAATCCATACACGGTAAACAACGAAATCACAGTCATCATTTTACCTAACTTGCAATGATCCCGATCGGGGCTAATAAAACACACAACAACCACCAACTAAAAATTGACACCATGTTTGTAGGAATACAATGATCCAATGCATAATGAAAAGAGGCAACCCTCTGACTATACATTACCATTTACTCCCAATCAACCAATTTAATCAAAAAAATGAGCTAGGTTCTCGACACAACTGTCATAACAAAAGGAGGCAGCCCCTCGACTGTATACCAATTCTCATCCCCAATTACAACTTTCCAACAACCCGATCAAACAGAGACGAGATAATACTCAAAGCAACTATCATAACCACTCAACCAATCTATGACAATCAACAAGATACCCGACAAGAGTGCGAATAGTTGGGGTTATAAAAATCAGTCTCTGTAACAATGAACACAAGAATTTATCAAGAGTTCACTCAGTCATCAAAGAACAGAGAAACTGGAGGTCGACCATATCAACAATAGGCAGAGACCCTTCAAAACAAGCACGGTGGGACCACAGGGTTTTTTATAACTCTTGGTTTGTATAATAATGTAATTGTTGGATTTACTTCACACACACCTAGGATTTTTTTTTCCTAAAGTTTTTCCTTGTTTATTAGTCATAATTAGTCATTATCCAGTCTACTATATTTTAGGGGAGAATATTCCACCTGGATAAGATTCTCTTTCAGTTGACACTTCAGTTTGACTAGTTGAGCTGAGTTTAGATGTTGCATTGTTTTTTTCATCATGCAACATTGGGATCATCACCATGATACTTTGACCTTTCCTTGGTATAATCACCATACTGGCGCATTACCCTTGCTTCTCTGAGTTAACTCCTCACCACTCTCTGTTCATTCAGTTAACTGAAGATTAGTTGACTAGTTAACTCAACTAAGTGGCAGTTCACTCCCGTAACTGCCTAAGAGACTAGACTAGGTGGCAATTCAATCTTGTAACTACTAGTATGTGTCCATATCACTCTATACCACCACTATGGTGCATTTTTTCTCCTCCAATGCGCACTCATTGAGTTATACAGAGTGTATTATGTGTAAATTATTCATTATTCACAATGGTTAATGAGAATTCTTTCATTCTTTCTCTCCTTCTTCTTCTTTCTCCAATTCTCTATGAAAATGTGTGTATTATTTTTTATCTAGATATATTATGTGCAAGTTCAACACATTTACATGGTATCAGAGATGATGGAATTCTAAGCAAAAGCTACACCAATTTTTTTTACAATTACAAAAGATTGAAGACAGCGGAAAGATGGATTTCCAAAAAGAATTCATTCTTACACCTTACAACTATTTTGCATGGAAGGAGAAAATATTCATACATATCTAAGCCAAAGGGTTGCACAAGTTAACCTTGAATACAAATACAGAACCGACATCATCCATAGAAAAATCCAAGTACTTAAATCGCATGGATGAGGCAATCAGAACAATTTGCAGTCTTATTTCTCTGGATCTCCTTTTTCACATATCTTCCTGTAAAACTCCCAATGAAGCTTGGACCACCTTGGAAGGGCTCTTTTGAAAATAGGATGAGATGAGGGGACACATGTTGGAGGTGGATCTGATCACATTGGATCCAAAAATCTTTGAAAATATCCAAGATATATTTACAAAATTCAAGGATTTACTGTCGCAACTCACAGCTTATGGGGTTGATAAATCAAAGGAAGAGAAACAAATGGTTCTCACCATTCTTTCAAATCTTGGTCCTAAATTCTTTTTATTCGTATCCACATTCCATTATGTTAGATTCACCTCCAGAGCCACCTGGAAGATGCCTTCTCTTGAGGACTTTATCGAATCCCTGACATAAGAGCAAACCAAGCTCATCAACATTGGCACAATCGAAGGCCCAAGGGCGCATGCACTAACTGTGCATGATGGCAGCCAAAAATATCATAAATCTAAAGATAAAGATAAATGGAAAGCTCATGCACATCCGAAGAAGGAAGGGTACACAAAACCCTTCACTGATGCCTCCGGATCCAAAGGGGAAATGGGAAGAAAAGGGGAGAAATGCACATATTGTCACAAAGGATTCCATTCGAAATCCGCATGCATGAAAAAAAAAAATATATCTGATGTATCAAATACTTCAGAAAAATAAGATCTGAAGCCAAGGTTCCAAGAAGAAGAAGCCAGAAGATCTGAATCCTAAGAAAGGAAATTCTAGCCATGCCTTGATTTCCATCAACTCCTCTCTCGATGCTTGGATCGTATATTCGAGAGCATCACATCACATAGTTTCCTCAAAATTAGTATATTATTCATTGGATGCATACAAAGGTCCTCTTATTATGATGGTTTGAAGTCACCGACAAAGGAAGGATTGAACTCACCAATGGAAGCTTCGAGAATGTGTTGCACGTTCCCAAACTTTCTGTCAACCTTATCTTCGTGTATCAGATGATGAATTTTGGCACCAGAAATAAATTCATATTCACACCAAATTCTGTAGACATCTATGACATGCAAACCAACTCTATGGTTGCTATCGGTGAGGTAAATCATCAGTCTAGATTGTATACTTTTTATGAATTCATTGAACCTGATTTTTCTTTACTGCTTACTCATGCTGAGGAAAGTAGTAGGATATGGCACGAAAGGTTTGGACATTTGAATTTCATATACATCCAACAACTTAGCAAGAAAATATTGGTTGATGTTCTACCAGACATCCATTTCTCCAAGGGAGTGTGTGAGGGATGTGTTCTCGGGAAACATCCTCAAGAGAAATTCGACAAGGGAAAGTCTGAGAGAGCCTCTGCACCTTTATATCTGATCCATAGTGACCTCATTGGTCCTTTTCTGCATCCATCGATCAGCAAAGCGAGGTTTATTCTCATTTTTGTTGACGATTTATCATGTTTTACATGGATCTGCTTTCTCAGGAAAAAATCCAAGGTATTTTAACACCTCAAAGATTTCAAATCCCTAGTTGAGACACAGTCCAGAAAGAAGATAAAATTCCTTCGAACTGATAAAGGGGGAGACTATGTAAATAATGAGATCCATAATATTTTCCATGAGGCAAGGATTCAGTTGCAACACACAATACCCTAGACTCTGTAGCAAAACGGAGTTATTGAGCAGAAAAACCGATCTCTAAAGGAGACAGCATTTTGCATGTTACATGCAAAGTCACTACCATAGAGACTATGGGCCAAAGAACTTAATTGTGCAACATACATCCAAAACAGATCTCCCCATATATTTTTCAAGGATAAGACCCCCTATGAGGCTTGAAGCAACCTTAAACCAAAATTTGTTCACGTGCATGGGCCCAAATTCCCTCTAAAAAGAGAAAGGCACTTGATCCACAGAGAACTGAGTGTATTTTTTTTTTGATACCCCGATGGTGTGAAAGGATATAGGCTTATTGATCTTTCCTTGGACCGGCTCATCATTGAGAGAAGTTTCCAATTCGAGGAAAGTGTCTTGCATGCACCTCAACAACCGCATCCAGACACCATCATTCTTCCACCTATCCAAGATGATGAGCATGCACATGTTGACTCTTATTCATATGAGAGTTCTATTTCAGAGAACACAGATGATTCAGATTCAGAGTTAGTACATTCAGATGCAGAGTCAAACCATCCAGATGCAGTTGCAGAGCCAGAGCAGAGGCCCAAGTGGGCACAGACTACTCTTCAGGATGCAGGGGATCTCATTGGTGATCCATCCGATACTAGGAGGACTTGATCTGATTTCGAGGAGCCTCCTGATGCACTCACTGCCACTGAACCATTTCCCTCCAAGCATCTTTTCTTGGTTAAGTCTTCAGATCCACAATCTTATGGCGTGGCTGCTGGAAATCCCTTTTGGAAATCT
>JZKD02S0710653.1:4476-15135 GCA_000966675.3 Picea glauca | reverse complement strand
CTCTCTTGGAATTTCTAAAATATATAGTTCAATACATATTCTCTGAAATTAAAATGTGTTTGTCATAATGACTGGGATTGGGGCTCCTGCGGACCATAAAGAAAATATGTATAAGAATGAAGTTCGTAGAAAGAAGAAAGTGGGTGGCGGAAGGAAGCAATACCTGGTAAGAAGAAAAAGGAAAATATCAGTCTTCGGTTAAACAATTCTATTTAAAGAGGTGGAGTAACTGGATGAAGAGCTTGATAAAGAAAGAAAGATGTGATCAATTTGGACTTACTATGATGGTATCTCATGGTTTTTCACTTGCTCGCTGATGTCCTTTTATGGCTCTCCTCGACGGTTACAGGAACTGTCTCAACCGTCCTTTGCCCTTCATTGGTGAGCTTGTTGAGAGCCTTTTTGAACCACTCCTTGTTGTAGCTCCTCATTGGCGCCGTGTTGATTTCATGCCAGATTTTTATATTGAAGAGTTCACCTTCCAAGTCCTTTAGATCAATAGAAATGTTCCGCAATGCTTCTTCAATATCTTGGTTTTTAATCGAATAATGAACTTTCCACGTCATCTTCACCATATTCAAGAATGTCATAGAATTTTTCAAATGACAACCCTTTAAAGATCTCAACTTGTTCATCAAATGCTTGCTTGGTTAAGAACAACGAGTTGAGTATCAATTTTGGGTCTTGGAACTCATTGGTGCTGCCAGCTAGATCTATCTCAGTTAGCTTCTTGAATAATTCCTCTCTTCTAGTTATGGTCTGGTTGCATGCTTGGACAATACCATTCAAGTTATTTACCTTTTCCTTTCCAACATGTGTTCAGTTGTTTTATTCGGTTCGAAGAAGGGAGATCCTCCTCTCTTCTTTTCAATTCTGTCATATTAGTAACTTTAACACCGAATGGTACAACCGCATCGAGGTAGAAACCTTCCTCATTTTTCAAATCCACTTGTAGATATTCTTGAAAAGTGTGTGCTCTTGTTCCAAAAGAGACCATGCTCTTTGACATCTCCCAAGCCTCTATTATTAATTCCATTCTTTTCGTGATATTTTTTTCCACATAGCCTCTGGATTATGTGAGAAGGCTTGCCAATCCTTTTAACTTTTCCGCAAGTGTGGTAGGCCCGATCATTGCTAAAGGACTAGAAAACATTGGAAGGGGCATTAAAGATTCCTCCAATTCTTTGATTCACTCCTTTAACCTGACATTCTCCGCTTTAAGGCCTCCAATAGAATTGTCTAGAGTATCTCCAGTTGCTCGGTGTATCAGGGAAATTTGGGAAGGCTGCATGTTCCGTAGGTTAGTCTCTGAACGAGATTTCCCCTTCTTATTCTTTACATCTCTTTTATCAATAATCAAATTTTTGGATTTGCTGTAAAAAACAACGCTCTGAAATGCAAAAGACTCTTCTTCGTCGAAGGTCTCGGTCCCAATTATTTCCATCTGAGGGTTCTAGTGAGCAATGTTCTCTAGCTAGTCATTGTTGGGGAACACTTTCTCAATGTCAATTTCGAGTTCCATATCCTCGAGGGAGAGGTCGTGGATATCACCTTCTCCTCAAGGTCCCTCCTCTTCTTGCATATTGTTTTTTCTTTTCTTCCTCAAGGGGAGTTTATGAGAAATTTCAATTTTTCTAGAAGCAGGGTTCTTATATCCTCCTCCGCCTGAAGAACTGTGGCTGACTTTCTTACTTGGGTAGGCCGTTGGAGTGTTGCTCTGAGATTTTGTATTCTTTGGTGTGATAGTCGGGGATTGAGCACTTTTCTCACCTGGACCTTTTCCTCTCTGCTTGTACGACTCATTGGTGTTGAGTATTGTCTCCAGGTCATTGGTGTCATGAGAGGGAGTGCTTGAGGCATTGTCTCTGTCTTCTTTTAGAATAGTGTTAATGAAAGAATTGTTGAAACCAACAACCAATAGATGTTCTACAAAAATACCACTAGGGTCGAACCCTTTTACTTTTTCAACATATTTTAAATTGGGGCTGTGGAAGTGGCCTACGAATTCATCAATCTTGTTCATATTTCTGAATATGAAATCCCCGACTTTCCAAGGCAGAGGTATGAATTGCTTTTTTCTCTTTTCATGGAAAAACTACAACCAATATGTGTATTGCCTTGCTATCTCAACAAAAAACATTTTGTCAAATATGTGGCACGAAAGGAAATAAGGATTTTCTTTGGATCCAAAAATCCTTATAACGTTATAATTTTCCATTTGTTTTAGTGTCCCCTTCCTATCCAGGAACTTACTCGCCTGGTTAGACATCCGGGGAGCGTTCTTTCCAAACTAAAATTCTTTAAAAACCGAGACAAAATCATTAAAGACTTCATAAAAATGTTGGGAGGCCTTGTGCCTCCACAATGTTTGATACCAGAAGGTTACTGGGTCGAATTCACAGTTTACCTTCTTGCACACAGACAATCTCTGGAACTAAGAACAATGCGCTATCGTGAATACCAAACAAGATGACATAAATAATTTTTCTCCTTCTTGTATTGCGCCAATTGGGAAGAGATTTCAATGGAAATCAACTTACCCCAATCGAAGATGGCCTGTTCCTTGACCGTAAAATAAATAATGTAAAGAATCATCCGAGAGATGCTATCCATGGTTTCCTGTCCTGTTATCTTCGTAAAAATCCATGCAATTTCCCGAAAGGGATTTTTAAATGAGCAACCCTGCAATCTTGTGATGTCCTCGGGGATGGTCGCTGGGTTCTCTAGGAATTCAGGTAAGAGGTATAGTCCATTTTCATGATTTTTTAAGAACTCCCTGCAATCTTCACCTTTGAAGGTGAGCATTGGCTCGTGAAGCCTCAACATCTTACAAAAAACCCGAGGTGTGAGAGAGACAGGGGAATGGTTCCGCAACTGGATGATCCGCTGGATTGGCATGTGTCTCTCATCGCATTAGGTGACCCTTACAATCAAAAACTTCCATGACACACCCTGCGCGTGCAATTCCAGACGTACAGATTATTTCCTTCTGGGTAGAAGGGGATGAATAATAGGAATATGCCGTGGACCACTGAAAACTTTGATCTTCGCGCCCAAAAATATTCAGTGTATCTCTAGAGAACTGTTGTCGAGTTACTTCCATAAGTCAACGAGAACGTTCCATTGCTCCAAATTATGTTAGGAATGAATGTTGGAGGGAGATGATAGAATCCTCCGTAAATTCTATTTTAATGTGCTTTAATAAGAGATCTCCTCAAGCCTTTCACTTATTAATGGCCATCCTTTCAAACTTGTATGGTAAGCTATTTGCATTAAAATCATAGTAAATTTGCATTGGGAAGGGCACAAGGGTAGCAAGGGTAGACAGGGGCAATATGTGACTTGAGATTTTTGTTTACCCAGGAACCTGCAAACCTGATAGCCTGCTATGGTATGAGGCTTGAAATTGGATAAGTGTGGGACGCGCGGTGGTCAGATGGATTCATGTACACATAATGAAACTTAGGTAGCTTGGGGAGTCTGGGGATCGAAATGTAGATCAAAAAAATCTTTGGTGTAATGTGTCTATCACAGAACACATGAACATGAAAACTCGATCCTGTCAACCCAGGAACCCACGATCGTAGATTTGGCCAAGTATGGAACAACACGGCGGTCGGACGGACTCGTGATGTGAATTTGTATATGGAGGTGAGAAATTTTAAGTCCACCAACGCGAGAACCCGTGGTCTAAAATGCAACTAAGTGTTAGAACTAGAAAGGGATAGTAAGAGGGAAGAAAGAAAAATGGAAAAACGGGTAAGTGTAGAAGGGGGAAAATAAAGGGAGAAAAGAATTCGGTAGAATAGAAAAGGGGAGGGATTTTTTTAGAAATAGGAAATGACCTCAACAATTCTTTAGTCAATTGATAAATATTTAGAAAAAATGCCTAGTTCCAAAACACATTCAACAATTCCAAAATCTCAGTCTCAGGATAAAGAAAATTCTTGATGAAAATTCGTTAGATCTCTTTATGGGCACTTCAAAGTATAACATTCAATATGAGGTGTGTCTATTCGAACCCAAATCCCTAAAGCAAGATTTCAGTATGGAAAGGAAAGTGGAAAACAAAAATATCGTTACTAGAAGGGTGGGCACTCATAACTATAGATAACACCATCTTCCCTTTGCTAACCCCACTCAAGTGACAAGGTTGACACCTCAACAAATGGATGAAAGAAGAGTAAAGGGGTTGTGTTTCAATTGTGACAGCAAGTACAGTAAGGGGCGTAAATGCAGTGAGAATAAATTATTCTACATAGTCTGTGAAGAGGAAGAAGATCAAGAATTGGAACCATCATAAGATCTAGATCTATAAGAGACTACTCCAACGATAACTAGCCATGCATTGTGTTGTTCTAGATTTTATACTTAAGGCTTTAAAGTATAAAGTCTAGGCATACGAAAAATAAAGAGGAGTAAAATATGAAAAGTAAATCAATTCTCAGGAAAGAAGCTATGTCATATTTCTAAGTTGTCTTTGCCTAGCTTCCCATCGTTCCTGGATGCTTATATCCTGTTCAATCACTGCCCATGAACGTTCAAGTTCAACCCGAGTGTTAGCAGTTTCTAAGATGGTATTAAACAAGGTTAAAGCGATGCTAGTCTGATTTGTGAGACGGGTTCTATATTAGGATGTCTTGCCACAGGTACAATCATGGATAAAAGATAGTTAAAAGATTGGTTGTTTTTAGGTTTGGTTTTTCTGTTTTCAATTATATGAGAAAAGTTCCTAAAATTGGATTAATAATATAACAATTCTAGAGGTCGTTTCTCGTATCCGAGTTAAATCGAAAATAATGAATGTGATGAAAGAAAACATAAAGATGTTTAAACAATGTGAGGCATCAATCATGAAAGAATCTCACTTTGTAACAGAAGAAAAAGTTAGACGAGAAACCCTTTAATGAAGCATAAGGTATGGTAATCTAAATAATTCATAGGTCTTGTGTCTGCTAATAGCACACACAGAGGAAAATCTGTAAACAATCAGACAACTAAATAAATATATAACCATAGTAGATGTTGTACTAAGTTGGAGTTAGACATTCATCAAAGATATATGAAAAATGATGCTGAATATGAAACAACAGAAGAACACATAACTCAGGATTGATGGAATATGGAGTCTTCGGTTTTCATTTGTCATAATTCTTGTGAAGGAGAGATTTCTCTGCTACAATCGGCCAGGAAAAACCCCTCTCTAAGTCTTTTGAAATTATATTTATACAAAATCTTACCAACCCTAGACGGTTGAAATTTTCGTTACACCTAGATGCTAATGGTTACAAAATAAAAACTTGAACCATTCATTTCTTTCTTTTCTATCTTCTTACATATATCGGTATAACGTGCATGCATGTATTGCTTCATTATTTCTTTGAAGTACTTCCTTCACTTGGCTCGAGACACTCAACGCACCTGCTTATAAATTGCACTAATCTTCTTGAAGGTTTTGACACATCCTTTGCCTAAAAAAGATACAGCTTCCTCTGAATTTTCGGCAACCTGTCTTCAATCCTTCTATCTTCAAATTTTATTGATTGTAACTGCAAATTTGGCTTCACCAGCCATCTATCCATTTGAGCAACATCGATTTGTATCAACTGTGAAATTTCAATCTGAGCTTCATTTAAGCTTTCTTTGATGTTCAGTTGATGCTTTATAACATTGATTTGTCCTAATACTCCATCACAATCATCCATTCCAATGCCTAGCGATTTTTTATCTAGCAAATCGAAGGTCTCTTCACAATCCTCCTTTATTTCTTTTGCCAATATTTTGCTCTCGGCTATATTGGCCTCCCATGTCTTTAGTATTATATCACCCCTGAGTTGCTCTTCAACAGTCAATCTAAGAGTCTTGGGAGTTATGAATATTTCTTCCTTAGAATATGACACAACTGCTTTTTGGAAAGTGACCTGGGTTGTAGTAGCCTCTTTTTCTCTGAAAACAATTTTATCTAATGATTGTCCTATCTCCTGAAAATAATATTGAATGATTCCTACCTTAGAAAGTAGACTTTGTAGTGTTGTTTCTAGTTTCTGTTGCACTTACAGTGCCTGAGCTTGAAACACTGTTATATTTACAACTTTGTTTTCAGTGGAACTTAATTTAGCTTGTAGCTGCCTTACTAATTTTTCTTGCTAGATGAACTGCCCTTGACTTGCTTGAAGAATCTTGTGTATCTCTTCAAGTTCATATTTAAGTTGCTGAATCTCTTGTCTGTCTTTCGCTCTAGCCTATTCAAGTCCTTTGCTCACCTCCCTTTTGACATTATTCTCTATATTCCTTATTTGACCTTGCAATTGACTTATCATCTGATTTCTTTACCTCAACCTTACTTTCAGATTATCAACATAGAATAAGTTGGCCGTTGCAAAATCTCCCAAAGAGCCTGCCACCTTTGTAGCAAAATATTCATCTTCCAAATTTTGCCCATCTAATAATACTCTGTGCTTTTTGACCATTGTACCTTCCTTCAGGTGCATTTCTTGTTTCACTACAACTTTCCTCTTTTTACTAAAAAAGAAGTCAGAGGAAGGTATTTCTTCAATAGAGATTGGGGTAAGATCACTAACATATATAACTTCAATATTGGGAGTCCCAAAACTTGACTGTAAAGGAGTCAATGCTGTAATAGGACTGCCTAACTCTGTGAATTGTGTTCCTTCTACTATTTTGGGGATATTGGCAGGAGTAGTTGACGATAAAGGAAATATCATTTGATTCTATTTTAAAGGTGTCTCATATTTAAACTCTGTTTCAGACACTGGATGTTTCACCTGCGAACTTTCTAATCCTTATGAAGACACTTCAGGATTCTTTGGGGTATCCTCAGTAGTCTTTTTATCCAAAGACTTTGGTTCGAAACCTAGAGGTATACTTTCTTGTTCTAAAGGAGGGGTTATCGATTCTCCCTGTAGTATCTTGGGCAACCTACTTCATCTATAATTTTGGAAAGCAAGAAAGCTGGCCTGTAGGTCAGGGGGTAACGCTGGGACTCTGTCTAGTACCTCCGCATAAGCCCTGATTTCTTTAAATATGTCATCACAGGGGGACTCTTCATGCTCATATGTTTTCATATTGCATTGAGCTAGATGGTTTCCCACAATTTGATATGGATCGTGCCTTCTGAGCTCAACATCCACCAATTTAATGTCCTCTAATGCTGCAACTTCTACCTTGGAATGGCCAAAATTTAGCAGTGAAAACCTCCCAATCTGTATAGGAAAAGCTGGCCATAATTTCTTCTGAATTGATTTTAACTCTTCGCCTATGCCTCCTATTATTATTTGGTAAGCCACTTCTCCGCACACCTGTTTGTTAGGAAGAAACTTTGGGAGAGCATGAGGGGGAATCGAACATCCGAAAAATTTGATATAAGAGAAATTCTCTTCAATAAACCAATCTGCAACTGTTTTGAGGTTTCCCATGATTTTCTCTGAAATCTGGGGGGGGGTGGATAACCATACAATATTTGGTGAACAAGAATCACTACATAGTGAGATATTTCATAAAAGAAATCTTTTACTTTTTCTTCCCATAGTTTAGAGTGATATAAATGGATGGGTTCTACACAAGTTGGGTTCTAGCTCCAATTCATCAATGGAACAGGGGTCATATAACATATAACATCCATGACATATGAAGACATATAAAAAGACACAGGTCAGCCTTTTGAATTTGCCATTTGGTACTCAACAATCTCCTTGGTTAGGTTATCTGATAGAATCTTAGCCCAATTGAAAGTGAAACCCTCGTCTACCTCGTGCATAATTGACACCCATTCCACCGGGAAATGGGTAGGGATTTTCCTTCCAAATAGTCTACATAACATCATAGATATATAGACCATATATTCATTTAACGATGCAGTGGCATAAACACCATTGGAATCATCTTTGAATTTCACTGGAATTCCCCACCATGTTTTAATTATATCTGGATAGGTTTGGTCAAATTCTGCATATTCCTTTCGTTGAAACTCTTCTACGAATGCGGAATTATAAATATATTTAGAAACAGGGGATAAATTATACATTACTTGAATGTGTTCTGTCTTGAAAGAGCCAATGATGACCTTTTGATGATTTATGATGCTCCTGGTCTGCACATCAATGTTCATCAGAGCCCAGTTTATCATGTCATTGTATGGCATGAGCTTTGGCTGTGTAGCTATTTTATGAAATTTGACCTCTTCTATAACTCTGATTTTATTTCCGGTCTTATCAGTATTTTCATCTCTAAAATAATCTAGGCAATTCATGATTTCATGCTCCAGGATTTCGAAAATTTGCATCCAGGACCTGACCGTATCTACAACGTGTGGTGTGGTATCAGACAAAACATTCGAGTTCGAATTTGAGCTTTCACCGACCTCGTCACTCTTCTTTAGCATTTTCCTCGGTGCCATGATGTCTGTGATAAAAAAAAGCGAGTACCTGTTACAAAAGAGAAGGCGTAAGCTTTCTTGAATAAAACTTGCTACTTTGCTGAAAGTGAGAATGAAATTTGAAATAGAAACCTTTATTCACCCTCAGTCTGCCTTAATTCGAGTGTGCTTCTATGGACGACGAATTTATTTGTTATAATGAGGAGAGTAAAACTGGAGATATGCGCCTTACATTATAAAATATTTCTGTTAATCCATAATAAATGCTGCTCAATATCGACGATTCAAGACCGGGAGTTTTGGATGTAATATCGTTGAAGAATCCCGAAAAGCAAAAGTGCGAAAAACCAATTTATATCGTTAATTTTTGTTTAGATGTTAAGTTAATCACACTTAAGAACTTAATACTTTCGGGACTTCATGCTTTGATTTTTTTTGGGTGTGATGAGTGATGATTCTCCGATTTCCAAAAATGCCACTGGTTAACAATATATTAAGTATGTTTAATTTTTTAATTAATTGCGATTAAAACATGATTTCGCGACTTTGTAAATCAGGGTTTTAAAACGATGCTTGAGGCATGATTTTCGAAATGCGAAATTACGATGAGTTCCAATCACCGTTAAACGTTCTTAAAAGTCTTAATTAACTCAGATTAATTTCTAAACTAACTTTCTCGACTTCGCATATCGGGATTTTGGGGTTGATGGTATGTCAAACTGCTTATATCGCAGAACCCTGAAACCTGAAAATTTGGAAATAGTCTCAGTGTTTTGAATTTTTTTTTTAAACCATGGGCGGATCCATAATCTTCTAAGACATTTAAACCGTTGGATTGATCAGATGACTTTATTTTGACGGTGATCATCCAAGTGCATTTTTGTGCACTTTTTTTTATTTAACAAAACAAAATTTATTTTAGTCTGAGTTTTTTAGGAAAAAATATATGTTTCAACATAGGGTCCATCTAGGGATCTCGTCTCCTTGTGGGACGATAAGAACATGTAGACCAAGTGCCTTTATTGGGTAAATGGAGTCAACATTGCAGTTTTATGAAACACATCCTGGAGAAAGCACAAAACAAGACTTTAAGATTTCATCCTTAACTTTAAAAAAATATCAAAAGTAAAACATTCGGTGATCTCGAGTTAGGCTTATAATAGTTTTCCTCTCCTAAAACTAACCTTAGATTTGTATAAGATAATACAAAAAACCTTAATCGTTCTACTAGGTTTTATTTGATTTTGTTCGCATCAAGGTGAAATAATTCCAATATTTTTAGTTAGGGAGTCCCATTAGCTTAGAATGTAGATCTATCCGAAAAGAGAAATAGTTACCAGAGCATATTGTAATTCATGTATAACAACCTATCAGAGATGTAGACATTGCTTCACTTCCAGCGAGGCTATTCAGTACCATGGTGAAGTTATCAGATTTCCCACATTGAATTTCCTTTCACCACTTCAATTAGTATTTTAGCATTTAAAGGCTGAGATGAGGGAAATCATTTAATGAATTTCCTTTCATCATCTCTCTTGGACTAGATGGGGGCAATCATTTTGTGAATTTCCTTTCACCATCTGTCTTGTTTCAAAACATGAAGTGGGGGCAATCAATCAGTATGCAATATACCTAGGAATATATCTGTTTATAATTTAACAACAGAGGTATGCCAACTCACTTTAATTGCTCTGGACTAATCCTCTTCTGAACTTCAAGCATCTTTGCCTTAAGGGAAATTCTCAAGGGGATCTCTTATTATATTTTTCAGGGACTTTCCTCACTACTATATTGGGCAGAAATTACAACGGTTTAAAATTTCGTTGTAATTTTTTTTTTCTTTTTTTGGACTAAATTTACTTTTTTTTTGGGGGGTCCAACTGTTCACCACTCTAGAGAACAACATTCCACGTTGGTTGTTCTAGCGACCAACATTCCACGTTGGTCGTTCTAGCGACCAACATTCCAAGTTGGTCATTCTAGCGACCAACATTCCAACTTTAGTCGTTATAACGACCAACTATGTCACCTATGAGAATCAAACGGTCATTGACTTACTGTTTGGTCAATTTGACCAAATTCGTCGGAAGACTGACTAAATCAATCCTATATATATCTCAATTACAACAAATGTGTTATAGTTGCGACAATCATTTTCTATAGTTGCGTGAGTAATTTATGAAATGGTGTTCTGGTTTTTTATGAAATCTTGATTTCAATTCTCTTTCAAGAAGAGAAACATTGAATTGATCAGACTCTACATA
>JZKD02S0710631.1:0-15135 GCA_000966675.3 Picea glauca | reverse complement strand
GATACACCTACTTGTATGTTGACGTGGCTCACCCTGTCATTTTCGTACCAACACGTGGCACTCCTTGGGTGGTGCCATGTGGTGTCTCCTGGGGGTGCCACATGGCACTTTTCTACTGGTCCATATGGACCCCTGAAATGTCCATTGGTGGGTGACATGTGGCATCCTCTGGTGCTGCCATGTGGCATGCTGACATCAGCATCCCATATGATGAGGTCACCCTTCCACATCAGTTGCTGACATCAACAGTACGGACGATGATGTGTCCCCTGCTGACTGACCCTAGTTGACCACAACTTTGACCATGAATATCTTTCAAACCATAACTTTGTTTGATGATCTGTTTGCGTCGTTAGAAAGCTTGCAACGCGCTCTTCACGATCATGTCATTTTCACCGATTTTTGGGAACTTTGAATTTTTTACCTTTCTCTGTCTGTTGGAGCCATTCTGAGCGTTCGAGCTGCCTCTGTGAGTTCTGAGTTATTCTTAGCCTTATCTTGATCCTTTTTTAATCATGTTAAGCCACTGTTTTGAAACCTACGGGGACAAAAAAAACATTAATGTTAAGGTTGTTGTGGTTGAGGTCGGGTACGATCCCCGAATGATTTTGACAACTTAGATGCCCCTGAATCGCGATTTCTCAAGCCACATACTAGTCGTGCAGGTCACGAACAAACTAACAAACAATATATATATATAAATTAATTAAATATAAATATAAAAAAAATTTAAATATTTTTTACATAAATTTTTATTTATATTAATTGATTTGTACAATTAATTAAATTTAAATATTTACATTCGTAATGAAAAAGGGTTGGATTTATACATATTTTAATATTTAAATCAAAATTAAATTGTTACACATTTTTGTAATTCAAAATAATCAATATGGTATTCATCATATTTATTTTAAAACGTATTTGAAAACTAATTAAACATTTAATGATATTTATTTAAAAATATAATATAACCTTTTACAAAATATTTTAGTTTATCATTGATACATTTAAATTCAAAAAAGTGATTGAAACAATTTCAATGGGCTAATATCAACATGTTCCAGGTGATATAATTGAATAAATAAATTTGAGTGACATATGATACGATATAATTGAATAAATAATATTCTAAAAAAACAATTATAACATACATATAAATTAAAATTATTATCATAATCAATATAATACTTATATTTAATGTTGAGAATAGTTTTGAATGGGAATAATATTTCTTTGCAATCATAATACTTTTCTATGGTTTTGATCTCTCGGTGAGGGGAACTTCTCTGCGAATGCTCTCTGTAATTTTGAATAATTTTTAGTTCTTGCTTCATCCACTTGTTGAGCACTTGGACGCATGTTCATAAATTAGTTATGGCTTCTTCAACTCGATGAGCACCTAGACATGTGAAATCAGGTGAGTCACTTTTTACTTTGACTCAATTTTAATTTAAAATATATTGAGGTGTGAAAATTAAAGAGATTTAAATATATTTTATTTTTTTATCTATTTTTTAAGTTTAATAAGTAAAACTTGATTTGAGAGATAATAATTAATATATTTATTATCAATTAAGAAAATTATTTTTCCATTTTTAAAGTCAATCCAAAATCATAATTGTTACTTTTTTCTCTTCTTTTCAATATGAGCACTCCACCACCTATTCCAAAAACTCAGCCTATCAGGGGGAGGCACCCCAAAATCACCCTAGAGATCATTTACGATTATATGGAATCATTAGAAAAAAAGAAGAGAAGAGATAGATGCCAAAAGCCAAATAGAGTTAGAATCGTTAGAAAAAATGAGTGAAGAAAGAGATGTAAAACTCCAAATAGAGCTAGAAGTAATGCTTGATAAAAAAATTGGACTCTTCAAATATATCATTCAAACTCAAATAGAGGATAGATTATTAGGGGTCAAGTGTGAATTACAAACAATGAAGGATATGATTCAAGAAATGGAAAAACATAAACAATCAACCCAAGAAGGAGAGGTTGAAAAAAATCACAACTTGAGAGATATGATTAAAGAGCTAGAAGAAAAACTAACCAACTATTTGACCCTCAATAATCTGGAAAAAAAAATGGATATCAAACTCATCAAAGAGGAAATGAATAAGCTAATTGAATTGGACCATGAGCGTAATAAAATAGCCTTGAACCTCATAATTTTTAGTATAAAAGAACAACAAGAGGAGGATACACTAGAAATAGTAAAAGAAGAATTAAATAATAAATCACAAATTGATACAACTTACCTCATAAAAGCAAAGAGACTAGGATAAATAATTGATCACAAAGATAGGTTGATTCGTGTCAATGTAAGTTGTAATGACCACAAATTATCATACTTAGTAAATCTTCGAGTTTAAAAGGGTTAGGAATATTTATAAATGAAGACCTCATTCCTGAAGACCAAGCTGAATTAAGGAAGGAAGTTCAAAAGGTAAAAGAAGTCGGGAAAGAAGGAAAATAGAAAATAATTAGAAATCAAAAAGTTATTGTTAGGAATAGAGACCAGAAGGATAATAATAAATAGGAATTTGGGACACTCGGGATCCTTTTTTGGAACTGTCGTGGCTTTCCATGGTGCAAAGGTCCTATGATAAGTTGGATCCCGAGTGATATTGATATTATTGTCTAGTTGAAACTTGGGAGCATGAAGAATCTAAGGTTCTTAACATAGAAGGATTTGTCTTGTGGTTGGCATGGAACAAAAAGTACCACCATAGAGGGATAGGAGGCATAGTTTGTTATATTATAAAGAGCATTTCTCCTCACATTCAATTTCATAAGATCGACCCTCTAAATCAGTACATTTGGATAGAAATTTTAGACACCAATGCTAAGAAAATGTATATGGAAATTTTCTATTTTTCCCCTATTAATTCTACTTTTTATAAGAAAAACAATCTAGATAGAAATTGTCCCTATAATAATTTAGAACATGATATTTATAATTTGAAAAATGAAGGTAATATCCTCCTGCTAAGAGGCTTTATTGCTAGGACTAAAACCAAACAAGCTACTCTTTTAAGAACTAATTCCAACCATAATCTTTTATGGCTAGATGAGGACGTTTTTTTATCTAATAGCTACAAAATAAGCTCTGAAGACCTAATTGAGAATTTGTTTGGTACTTAGTTGGTCAAGCTTTGCATCTCTCAAGACCTAATAATTTCCAATCGAGTAATGAAGTGGCCAAACTCCAACTAGAAGACTTGTATTCATGAGCTAGGTAGTAGTGTCATAGATGATGGGATATCTGATATCCCTGTTTCTAACCAAATAACATTTTTTAACCTTTTAAATGAACAAGAACCCGACTTTGATCATAAACCTTTAACCCTAACTCTAAACTTTTCCATGAGAAGGAGCACCATTGAAGAGAATTTTGATAATCAAAGACAATAGAGCTTTGCCAAAAGTAAAGTTGACATTTTCTTAAAGGATTTAAATAGTAAATTACATCTTCTAACTTATAAGGACAACATTGAAGAACTCTATCATAATTTTACAACTACCTTTCCACTTCTATTAACAAGTTCTCTTTCTAGGTGTCCTGTAAAAAGAATAATAGAACTATCAATCCTTGGTATGATAAAGAATGTAAAATTGCTAGGAAAGCCTTTAGGGATGCTTCTAATGAGTCCTTAAATCTCGATAAGATCAATACGTACAAATCCCTAATTAAAAGGAAAAAAAAGGTACTATATTAATAAGAGGAAAGAGAATCTTTCATAACTATCTAAGTGTAATGTTCCCAAATAGATTTGCTTGGAACATGTTAAGTTTTATAGGTTTTCTAGTTGTGGTATTTCGTCAAACAGTTTGCTTGCTGAGTATTTATGGGTTCTTTATAGTTTGATATGTATGTGTATTTGTGACCAATAGTTTCATATAACAAATAGATAAGAGTATAACTAAACTTCAACAAAAACCCGTGAAGGACAATACAATAAAATAGCCACAAATCGTATCTAGCCTTAATTTATTAAATAAGTTGCTCCATACATGAAATATTCAAATCTGGAAATAAATAAATTAGATTGTTTCTATGGATGTAGGTAGCTCCAAAAACAAGATAGAATAATGAGATGCAGCTCCTAAAATTCTCCAAACACCTCCTTAAGTCTGGATCTCCAAAATGTCTATGTTCCTTGACACTATATGATCACCCTGGTTGGAAATTGTGCCCCATTGGTTGTAGAAACCCAAGAAAATTAGGCCTTTTCAGAAATGGACTCAAACCCTCTGTAAATGATTCCCAACTGTAGATATGAGGATGGAAAACACATGAGAAGAGATCCATTTTTTGTATCAAGAGATTCAACCCTCCAATTGATTGTATCACTAAGTGTCAATGCGCCCTCCTTGAGGAATTTCACCCAGCTCTGAGAAATGGTCAATTTGGATGATAAGAAACCCCCACAAGTGAAAAAATAGGTTCTCTGATGATGAAAAAGAGCCTCCAATCAATATCTGTCCCAAAACCAAGCTCCACAAACCAAATCGAACTCTCATTTGCTAATTGGTGCACCCTCTCTGCAAAAACTCTCGAAGTTGAGCCCTCTTTCACTAACTAATGACTAGAATGGATCTGAACTGAGATAGAAAATGAAGTAGAATGGTGAGGGAGGAATATTTCACCTCCTTAGTCAATCTTGGATCAGGAAAGGTGGAATCTTTCACCACTGAGCTGATCTCTAGGGTTTGTTTAGTGAAAACCCTCAAAACCCACAAGTGCATGGGCTCTCTAGAAAGAAGACATACATCAAAATGCTAATCAAAATAATGAGATAATAGAGGCCCCTGTATCCCTTTTATCCCCCCTAATTACATTTTCCCTCCAAATGACTTTTACTTTATTTTTATTATTCTTTAATTAAATCACTTTATTAATTAATTGGCTTTTTTGCCTCTAAAAAGTGATTTATTTGTCCCTATGGCTTCTCCGACCACTGAAATTCACTTATCATCATCTAATATTGTAGTTTTCTTCCTTTCGATTCTGATGAGATATTACACTAAGAGGTTTCTCCAATTATTATGCCCAAAATTACTTTCTTAGTGAAATTAATTAAAATATGACCCATAATAACTCAAAATTACAAAAATCATCGGAATGCAACAGAACCAAAGCCAAGTTGTGCGGAATGGATCCTGATGATGAAATATGATGAACGATGCAATTCAAGCCCAATAAATCCCCTCAATATCTCCTAAACTCGTTGTCAACCCCATCTGGCTATTGTGGTAAGCATAACACTTTGTAATGTAATAATGTCCAAAAATGGGGACATTACAGTCCTCCCTGCTAGAATATTGCTTGTCCTCAAGCAATAACTGAATCAATTTGTATGTGATACTAGGATCCCATATCCACTTGTGTGACATGTAGTAAGCTCTCCTCAATACATGGCCCCTCCAAGTGCTCACCACACATGATACCAAAATTCTCCTGATGAGTAGAATGACCTTGTGCACCCAATCCTCGATCAACTCCACAAGAAACCATTGTACTCGTATATCAACCCCATAAAACTATGGATTACCTAGAACTCCAATCCCAGGATCCCATATCAAGATGTGAACTGCAATTCCCTGCGAAGTATAGTCCTGTAAGATACCAACATCATGCATCTCTTGAACATCCTTGTTGACCAAAATTTGTTCATCTATATTTTCCTGCTCTTGGATTCATAAAAGACTTGATATCAAAAGAATACATTTTTGAACTTTTATAATTTCATTATACAACCCTTAGTCTTAGCTTTTCCACACATTTTTCGGATTAGAAATCCATTTCTATATGCCTAATTTATTCAAGATCTAGTCCAGAGATCCAATTTTGAAGAATCTTTCTAAGTATCATGTTCTTCTATCATTTTTTTGAATTTTTGCTAAGTATTCTTGTCACTTATTTCTCTCACCTTTCACCTCTATCCATCTCAACACTTAACCATTTTTCTCCCTTATCTCTTATTCTCCCATACTTAGTCATATTTCAGTGATTTGCAAGTTCGTGAGTTCGCAGGTTGGCAGGCCTTCATCTCCACCCACTTGCTCATGTCATAAGTATGTTACTACACTAAGCCATTTTTTAGTTTCGTGGGTTCACGGTTTTGATCTCTCATCCTCCATTTTCTGTGAAATTCACTTTGCACCCCAAGTTAAGTGATCTACATTTTGACCATCATCGTGTCAAGCTCCAAAGTATTTCATTCCTCTTACATGCGAGTCCAACCGACCGTTCCTCAACACTTATACAGTATCTGAAGAAAAAGAAATGTATTTCGCACAAATCAAAATTGTATTCAAGATAAGAAACACATACGAATTTGGACACAAACACGCTGTCATCAATAGTATCTTCATCAGGTAGAGATATTTAGTCCATGCGTAAAAGGGGTCCAACCAGTTGTTGTATTGATCTCTTTTCCCAAAAAACTCAACCCTTCTAACATACAAAAATTGCATATTTATCAAAAATGCAAAGGCCCTCGACTAGTGTGGAACTGAGGCTTAACTCTACCACATATGTCGTTAAACAACTTATTAACTTAACTAAAACACACTGCTGGAGTATGTTAATGAATATTCTGAACTTGACTTAACAAAAAGAAGTGGTTCTTATCACACATAGAAGACCACTTATTATGTCTTAAAATAAAGAGTCTTGAACTAAACAATTGAAAACCCCTACTAGCAATGAAACTAGATTGATTCATGCGTTGGAGCGAACTCAGATCTGACAGAAATGACCAAGAGTGACAGAACTGAGTTATGTATCAATCATGGCATGCATGCGCGATGTTGGAGGCCACTGGAGACAACTAGAAGTGTGGTCATGTATTTCCCCCACTTATCCTTTTGAGGATAGAAGCAAGTCGTGTTGTGATTTTCTAGAGTCTGGACATGTATTTCCCCCATTCCTGGTTTGGTGCCCCTTTTAAACCTTTCAAATATGCAATAAATGTGGGTGAGCCACTTCGGAAATTCATCATTCGAAGGTTTTGGAGCGCAAAGGATGCATATCCTCCAGAGGACAGATCCCCTCGATTTGTTAACCAACACTAATCACTTATTAACCTAAGATTATATTTAACCTTAATTATTTCAAGACTTTGGTGGTTCGGCACTTCGGGCTTAGGGAGTTTTGGATTGTGAAGCATGAAAATCTCACGAAGTAGTACGGGCCTGAAGTGACGTGTCAATAAAGAAGAGTGACCTGTGTCAGATGGAAATGTGTGGATGACGCAATCAAAGGGCCTGAGATCAGTGCCACATGTCATGATTGATGAGTGCCACATGTCTTCGACACTTCGGCACTTCAGAGCTCGATAAAACTGGGTTTTATCTGCATCTAAATCTCCTCGAGTGCTAATCTTGTGAAGTCATTAATCCATGATTATATTAGACTAATTAACCTGAGATTAATACTTTAATCATTAAAGGATTTCGGGAGTCAAGAACTTCAGGATTTGAGGGACTGCGTCTGTTCTTGATAGAAATCTCCCGAAGTAAGATCTACTGAAGTTGACGTGGAAAACAATGACGTGTCCACATGACGTCACTTCAACTGACGTGTCATAAGAAGAGAGTGACATGTGTCACCTAGAAATGGGTGAATGAAACAAACAAATGACCTAAAATGAGTGCCATGTGTCATGATTGATGAGTGCCACGTGTCTCCATAACTTTGGCACTTTGCTTGCTCTGGACCAAAACCTCCCGGATGAATGATCTTGTGAAGTGACGTGGTAGTGAGGGCCCACTCTGGAACTTCGGGGCTCTGGTACTTCAGAAGATTTGAACCAATGGCAAGTTAGGACACCCAAACGTCGAAGTCACAGAGTCAATCATGTTAAACACCACATGAGTTTGAGACTCTGAATGCACGAGAGTCATTGATCTGCGTGGATTGTTGGATCTCCACCATTGAAGATTTGACCTGACTTTTGGCTTAAATTCTAAGCCCGAAATTGACTTCTTTTGAATTGTTGTGTTCTTATTTTGGATGTTTCTTATGCAAACAAAGGACTTGGTCAACATGTTGTGAGCTCAATCAATGGAAAACACGACAACAAGCATTTAGAACCAAATCATGACATCCAATTATCCTTTAAGAAAAATAGAAACAAAATGTGTGAAGAATCAATCAAGAAAGAAATGATAAAAACAAAGTCACTTTGCAATGGGAAACCGAATGCACCAACTAGAAGAGGAAAAAATTGATGAAGGCATAGGGAAATGAGAGAGGAGGGGCAGGGGTGCAGACCTAGGTTACAACACCCATTATGCTCCATAATAGTTTTTCTCGTGTTTCTTGCTAAGTGTATGAAACACTTAGTATTATACACCGTGAAGAATATAATATCCAAATGCATGAGGGATAGACTTTTGAAACCAAAAAGTCAAATTTTATGAAGGGAAGCACGAAATTCATTCAAGGGCCCACATTTTCCCATCAGTTTTGATCAACGGTGGTTGAGTCACGATCTTTCATAGGGATTAAATTGAGCTACGGATGTCATAATCATGCACAATTTATATTGTTGGAAAGGTATTTCAATGTAGAATATGGTGGTACAGGTTTCAAGTGCTGAAAGTTGATACATTTTTCTCATAAATAAAAATATCAGTTAGCTGCATTTTTAATGTGTCTGAGTGACAACTCAACTTCATGAGCTCATATCTTCAGATCCGAGCGACGGATTTTCGCAAACTTTATATCGTTGGAAATATAAGACGATTTATATCACTTAAAAAGTGATTTAAATAGCTAAAAATTTGATTATCATTCCTAGAAAATTAAAACATAGTCCTATTTTAAATGGAAAATTAATTAAATTCTGAAAATATAAGTTTATTTAAAAACTTTTATTAAAAAGGGAAAGGGACCCATTTTAGATATGTATATATTGATGATATAATTTCATTAATGATAAATTATGATGCACTAATTAAATGGAATGTTTCAAGAAGAAACTTGTACGGGAATTTCAAGAGAGGAAGAAAACCTCAACTACTCAAGTAGTTAGAAAATATCTTCTTAAAAAGAGAAGAGAGGCTTCATCAAAAGTTCTAATAATCAGTATTGTGAGAGGGGCAGGGCAGAAGATCAGAGAAATAAGAAGTTACGTCTATGGATACACCATCAAGTTTCTAATCAAAATAAATAAATCTCCATCTTCTCCATTCTTTCTATTCTTCTACACCACTTCTCATAGCTTTATGCTTGAATCTTAGAGTTGGGCACAAGGCTGAGTTGTTGAGTGTTTTTCTTGTATTATTCTACATACTTTTTGTTATCACTGAAATTTCATCTACACATGGCGACAAGAACTCTGCATCGTCAAAACAGGAATGAAGTCATTCATGGCACATAATTAATTCCACAGCATTGCAAAAGGGTCAAAAACTATACCAAGTGACCAAAAAATTGAAGGGCGCTTTACAGAATTTGGGTGCGCGCGCATATGCGTGGAACAGCAACGTACAATGTGTGCATATGTGCATGACGCGCGGATGTTGGGAGAAAAACCCGCGCACCTGCTAAACGGTGCATTTATTGAAATTGGTCGGCCTCCCAACCACTAATGGATCAGCTCCCAAGCCGATTTGACCCCAAATCTGAGCTGAATCNCAGAAATGGACTCAAACCCTCTGTAAATGATTCCCAACTGTAGATATGAGGATGGAAAACACATGAGAAGAGATCCATTTGTTGTATCAAGAGATTCAACCCTCCAATTGATTGTATCACTAAGTGTCAATGCGCCCTCCTTGAGGAATTTCACCCAGCTCTAAGAAATGGTCAATTTGGATGATAAGAAACCCCCACAAGTGCCAAAATAGGTTCTCTGATGATGGAAAAGATCCTCCAATCAATATTTGTCCCAAAACCAAGCTCCACAAACCAAATCGAACTCTCCTTTGCTAATTGGTGCACCCTCTCTGCAAAAACTCTCGAAGTTGAGCCCTCTTTCACTAACTAATGACTAGAATGGATCTGAACTGAGATAGAAAATGAATTAGAATGGTGAGGGAGAAATATTTCACCTCCTTAGTCAATCTTGGATCAGGAAAGGTGGAATCTTTCACCACCGAGCTGATCTCTAGGGTTTGTTTAGTGAAAACCCTCAAAACCCACAAGTGCATGGGCTCTCTAGAAAGAAGCCATACATCAAAATGCTAATCAACATAATGAGATAATAGAGGCCCCTATATCCCTTTTATCCCCCCTAATTACATTTTCCCTCCAAGTGACTTTTACTTTATTTTTATTATTCTTTAATTAAATCACTTTATAAATTAATTGGCTTTTTTGCCTCTAAAAAGTGATTTATTTGTCCCTATGGCTTCTCCGACCACTGAAATTCACTTATCATCATCTAATATTGTAGTTTTCTTCCTTTTGATTTTGATGAGATATTACACTAAGAGGTTTCTCCAATTATTATGCCCAAAATTACTTTCTTAGTGAAATTAATTAAAATATGACCCATAATAACTCAAAATTACAAAAATCATCGGAATGCAACAGAACCAAAGCCAAGTTGTGCGGAATGGATCCTGATGATGAAATATGATGAACGATGCAATTCAAGCCCAATAAATCCCCTCAATATCTCCTAAACTCGTTGTCAACCCCATCTGGCTATTGTGGTAAGCATAACACTTTGTAATGTAATAATGTCCAAAAATGGGGACATTACAGTCCTCCCTGCTAGAATATTGCTTGTCCTCAAGCAATAACTGAATCAATTTGTATGTGATACTAGGATCCCATATCCACTTGTGTGACATGTAGTAAGCTCTCCTCAATACATGGCCCCTCCAAGTGCTCACCACACATGATACCAAAATTCTCCTGATGAGTAGAATGACCTTGTGCACCCAATCCTCGATCAACTCCACAAGAAACCATTGTACTCGTATATCAACCCCATAAAACTATGGATTACCTAGAACTCCAATCCCAGGATCCCATATCAAGATGTGAACTGCAATTCCCTGCGAAGTATAGTCCTGTAAGATACCAACATCATGCATCTCTTGAACATCCTTGTTGACCAAAATTTGTTCATCTATATTTTCCTGCTCTTGGATTCATAAAAGACTTGATATCAAAAGAATACATTTTTGAACTTTTATAATTTCATTATACAACCCTTAGTCTTAGCTTTTCCACACATTTTTCGGATTAGAAATCCATTTCTATATGCCTAATTTATTCAAGATCTAGTCCAGAGATCCAATTTTGAAGAATCTTTCTAAGTATCATGTTCTTCTATCATTTTTTTGAATTTTTGCTAAGTATTCTTGTCACTTATTTCTCTCACCTTTCACCTCTATCCATCTCAACACTTAACCATTTTTCTCCCTTATCTCTTATTCTCCCATACTTAGTCATATTTCAGTGATTTGCAAGTTCGTGAGTTCGCAGGTTGGCAGGCCTTCATCTCCACCCACTTGCTCATGTCATAAGTATGTTACTACACTAAGCCATTTTTTAGTTTCGTGGGTTCACGGTTTTGATCTCTCATCCTCCATTTTCTGTGAAATTCACTTTGCACCCCAAGTTAAGTGATCTACATTTTGACCATCATCGTGTCAAGCTCCAAAGTATTTCATTCCTCTTACATGCGAGTCCAACCGACCGTTCCTCAACACTTATACAGTATCTGAAGAAAAAGAAATGTATTTCGCACAAATCAAAATTGTATTCAAGATAAGAAACACATACGAATTTGGACACAAACACGCTGTCATCAATAGTATCTTCATCAGGTAGAGATATTTAGTCCATGCGTAAAAGGGGTCCAACCAGTTGTTGTATTGATCTCTTTTCCCAAAAAACTCAACCCTTCTAACATACAAAAATTGCATATTTATCAAAAATGCAAAGGCCCTCGACTAGTGTGGAACTGAGGCTTAACTCTACCACATATGTCGTTAAACAACTTATTAACTTAACTAAAACACACTGCTGGAGTATGTTAATGAATATTCTGAACTTGACTTAACAAAAAGAAGTGGTTCTTATCACACATAGAAGACCACTTATTATGTCTTAAAATAAAGAGTCTTGAACTAAACAATTGAAAACCCCTACTAGCAATGAAACTAGATTGATTCATGCGTTGGAGCGAACTCAGATCTGACAGAAATGACCAAGAGTGACAGAACTGAGTTATGTATCAATCATGGCATGCATGCGCGATGTTGGAGGCCACTGGAGACAACTAGAAGTGTGGTCATGTATTTCCCCCACTTATCCTTTTGAGGATAGAAGCAAGTCGTGTTGTGATTTTCTAGAGTCTGGACATGTATTTCCCCCATTCCTGGTTTGGTGCCCCTTTTAAACCTTTCAAATATGCAATAAATGTGGGTGAGCCACTTCGGAAATTCATCATTCGAAGGTTTTGGAGCGCAAAGGATGCATATCCTCCAGAGGACAGATCCCCTCGATTTGTTAACCAACACTAATCACTTATTAACCTAAGATTATATTTAACCTTAATTATTTCAAGACTTTGGTGGTTCGGCACTTCGGGCTTAGGGAGTTTTGGATTGTGAAGCATGAAAATCTCACGAAGTAGTACGGGCCTGAAGTGACGTGTCAATAAAGAAGAGTGACCTGTGTCAGATGGAAATGTGTGGATGACGCAATCAAAGGGCCTGAGATCAGTGCCACATGTCATGATTGATGAGTGCCACATGTCTTCGACACTTCGGCACTTCAGAGCTCGATAAAACTGGGTTTTATCTGCATCTAAATCTCCTCGAGTGCTAATCTTGTGAAGTCATTAATCCATGATTATATTAGACTAATTAACCTGAGATTAATACTTTAATCATTAAAGGATTTCGGGAGTCAAGAACTTCAGGATTTGAGGGACTGCGTCTGTTCTTGATAGAAATCTCCCGAAGTAAGATCTACTGAAGTTGACGTGGAAAACAATGACGTGTCCACATGACGTCACTTCAACTGACGTGTCATAAGAAGAGAGTGACATGTGTCACCTAGAAATGGGTGAATGAAACAAACAAATGACCTAAAATGAGTGCCATGTGTCATGATTGATGAGTGCCACGTGTCTCCATAACTTTGGCACTTTGCTTGCTCTGGACCAAAACCTCCCGGATGAATGATCTTGTGAAGTGACGTGGTAGTGAGGGCCCACTCTGGAACTTCGGGGCTCTGGTACTTCAGAAGATTTGAACCAATGGCAAGTTAGGACACCCAAACGTCGAAGTCACAGAGTCAATCATGTTAAACACCACATGAGTTTGAGACTCTGAATGCACGAGAGTCATTGATCTGCGTGGATTGTTGGATCTCCACCATTGAAGATTTGACCTGACTTTTGGCTTAAATTCTAAGCCCGAAATTGACTTCTTTTGAATTGTTGTGTTCTTATTTTGGATGTTTCTTATGCAAACAAAGGACTTGGTCAACATGTTGTGAGCTCAATCAATGGAAAACACGACAACAAGCATTTAGAACCAAATCATGACATCCAATTATCCTTTAAGAAAAATAGAAACAAAATGTGTGAAGAATCAATCAAGAAAGAAATGATAAAAACAAAGTCACTTTGCAATGGGAAACCGAATGCACCAACTAGAAGAGGAAAAAATTGATGAAGGCATAGGGAAATGAGAGAGGAGGGGCAGGGGTGCAGACCTAGGTTACAACACCCATTATGCTCCATAATAGTTTTTCTCGTGTTTCTTGCTAAGTGTATGAAACACTTAGTATTATACACCGTGAAGAATATAATATCCAAATGCATGAGGGATAGACTTTTGAAACCAAAAAGTCAAATTTTATGAAGGGAAGCACGAAATTCATTCAAGGGCCCACATTTTCCCATCAGTTTTGATCAACGGTGGTTGAGTCACGATCTTTCATAGGGATTAAATTGAGCTACGGATGTCATAATCATGCACAATTTATATTGTTGGAAAGGTATTTCAATGTAGAATATGGTGGTACAGGTTTCAAGTGCTGAAAGTTGATACATTTTTCTCATAAATAAAAATATCAGTTAGCTGCATTTTTAATGTGTCTGAGTGACAACTCAACTTCATGAGCTCATATCTTCAGATCCGAGCGACGGATTTTCGCAAACTTTATATCGTTGGAAATATAAGACGATTTATATCACTTAAAAAGTGATTTAAATAGCTAAAAATTTGATTATCATTCCTAGAAAATTAAAACATAGTCCTATTTTAAATGGAAAATTAATTAAATTCTGAAAATATAAGTTTATTTAAAAACTTTTATTAAAAAGGGAAAGGGACCCATTTTAGATATGTATATATTGATGATATAATTTCATTAATGATAAATTATGATGCACTAATTAAATGGAATGTTTCAAGAAGAAACTTGTACGGGAATTTCAAGAGAGGAAGAAAACCTCAACTACTCAAGTAGTTAGAAAATATCTTCTTAAAAAGAGAAGAGAGGCTTCATCAAAAGTTCTAATAATCAGTATTGTGAGAGGGGCAGGGCAGAAGATCAGAGAAATAAGAAGTTACGTCTATGGATACACCATCAAGTTTCTAATCAAAATAAATAAATCTCCATCTTCTCCATTCTTTCTATTCTTCTACACCACTTCTCATAGCTTTATGCTTGAATCTTAGAGTTGGGCACAAGGCTGAGTTGTTGAGTGTTTTTCTTGTATTATTCTACATACTTTTTGTTATCACTGAAATTTCATCTACACATGGCGACAAGAACTCTGCATCGTCAAAACAGGAATGAAGTCATTCATGGCACATAATTAATTCCACAGCATTGCAAAAGGGTCAAAAACTATACCAAGTGACCAAAAAATTGAAGGGCGCTTTACAGAATTTGGGTGCGCGCGCATATGCGTGGAACAGCAACGTACAATGTGTGCATATGTGCATGACGCGCGGATGTTGGGAGAAAAACCCGCGCACCTGCTAAACGGTGCATTTATTGAAATTGGTCGGCCTCCCAACCACTAATGGATCAGCTCCCAAGCCGATTTGACCCCAAATCTGAGCTGAATCCGCATGGTAGGCTGGTCAAAGACCTAATTGAGCCCTAAAGAGCCCCTTTTCACACCTCAAAGGAGTTAC
>JZKD02S0710608.1:169367-195880 GCA_000966675.3 Picea glauca | reverse complement strand
AGGAGACTAGGAGGTATAATTACAACTAATGTCCTAAAGCCGACATAAATAAAATAACATTACTAATCTAATATGCCCCAATTAAGGGTTAATGAGCCAATATTAGGGCTTAACAGGGTCCCTTCCCCCCTTTGAAGATTTCAAAAATCCTCAAAAAGTCCCTGGGAATAGTGGATTTTTCCCTGTTTGGGCATCCCCACACCAACTCCCTTTGAATTTTTCCAAAATACCAAATGTGTATCTTCATGCCTACTTTTTGGACTCCCTATAAAATTTTCACCTTTATATGGGGCTTGGTTAGTGAGCATACCCCATATCTTTAAAACCCACAATTTTGTGTTTTTTAGAAAATGGAAGTATATTTAGCCAATGGCCCTCATTGGAATTCTTTTATCCCTCGTCACTGTGGGCATACTCCTTAAATTTCATTTAAATTTGATTTTAACTTATCCTATTATGGCCAAAACAAGTTTTTGGATCCATAATTTTTTTTGTAAATTGTCCATATTTCTCCTTTCCTTTCTCTTCTTTCTTTATTTCTTTCCTTTTTATGCATACTCATAGGATTAATGCACCCACATGTTATTCCACATCTTCATTTCGCACTCTACATTCCACATTCCACACTTTTTTGGGACTTAATCTATTTTCCATCCATGTAGAGGAATACCCATGTGGAGGAATAAAACGACCACATGTTCTTCCGCATATACATTCCACACCTTTTTGGGACTTCGTATATTTTCCATCCATGCAAAGGAATAAAACATCTTCATGTTCTTCTACATATGCATTCCACCCCTTTTTGGGACCTAGTCTATTTTCTATCCATGTGGAGGAATAAATTACCCACATGTTCTTCCACATCCAAATTATGCACTCCACATTATGAATTTGTCACCTTTTTGGGACTTGGTGATTTTTCCATCCGTGCAGAGGAATAGGACACCCACTTCCGTAAGTCTTACGACGTCCCACATCCTACATTTTGCATTCCATAAGTCTTTGGGACTTAGATAATTTTTCAATCATCCATGTAGAGGAATTGGACATCTGCACCCACAAGTCTTTCGATGTCCCACATCCTACATTTTGTGTTCCATGAGTCTTTGGCACTTAGGAAAGTTTCCAATCATCCATGCAGAGGAATATGACACCCACTTCCACAAGTCTTCTAATGTACTGCATGCTACATTCCACATTCAACAAGTCTTTGGGACTTAGTATTTTTTTTAATTCCCTACACTAAAACCCCCAAATATTACCACTATGGCATGTCATCATGGTATCCCATATCACCAGACATATGTCCTTCATGTCACCAGGTACGAAAAATTTCCTAATTTTCCAAAAATTTAAAAAAATCTCAAAATTAGTAATTTTCCAAATATTTCCTTTTCGATCACCATGGAATCTCTGAACTTGGCTTCTTATGGTTTAAATTGACCCTACAACTATCAATTAGACATCTGATTTCCAAGTTACATGCATATTTCACCCAAATTTTGGGAATTTTCACTCTAAATTTCACCATTTTCCCCAAATTCAAAAGAGACTAATGCTCTACAATAGAGAATTTGTTAAATCCACACTAGTCTTTGCCCCATACATGTTTTGTGTTAAAACAAAATATCTAATTACAATATATAATGTCCCTAGATGATCATTAAGGAACGCTACCAAAAATGTTTTTCTCTAATACCAACTTGTAACATGCCCAACTTCCTAGTTGGGCCACATTACTATGAAATCAACTATCATTCAAATAAAAATGCGGAAACATAAATAGCATGAGATCCACACTCATGAAAATACCATTAATAGTTAAACTCATGAATGCAATTGACTTACATATGCACCACAATAATTAAACATATATAATAGGGATGGTAGGAGTGGGTGAGGTTATCTATTCCCTGGAAGGACAAATAAGATTAACCTTCTATTGGAGTCTTGTAGTAACATCCAATAATCAAGTAGAGGTGTATGCCCTTTTCAAGGGTCTAAGTTTGGATAAGAGTCAAGTAATAGAAAATATTTCTATCATCAGAGACTCCTGAGTTATTATTAACCAGGTCAAGAAACAATCCTCCCCACAAGAAAAAGAATTATTGTAAGAGTCCTCAAAGAAGTGGAAGCTATGAAGACTCTCCAATATTATCTTGTGCTCAATATCAAAAACTCTAGGGATGATTATCAAGCCAATTTGGTCACTCAAGAACCCTCGAGAACTATTAGAATCAATGGCCAATCCATTCATCACTTCATACCATAATATTGGTCATGTATAGGATTATTCTTCTCTTTTTGGGTGATTATTGGGACCTAGTTTCCCATTTATATACATTCTCTAGTTGACATCCCACCCACTCAGTCACCAGCTCTAATCTCCATGTAGGCTAGGCACACGACATTCCAGATACATGCACATCGATTATCAGGCACCTATTCGGTGGTACCATTGCCTCACACAAGCATCTCTTAACTTCTATCCTGGGATTTATTGCGCACATGTGCTCCTTCTTGGCTACTCTCTCCTATTCTAGTTTCCAGATTTTCTTGGTTAACATTTGTATGGATCTTATACTTCATCGCACATATTGGGAATCAACACATCCCTGACCAATGACATCCATTTATAGTAATGATGAGTACTCTTGGCACTGGTCCTTCCACGTGCATGAGGTTAAGATTCATAAGTTTGATTTGAAGATGGAGCTATATCATCACCAAGGGTGGAAACCATTCACATGATGTCAAGGGGAATTAAAGGATGATAGGAAGATGGAAAGAAAAATGAATTCAGGAGGCTTTCACCTGATCTTGGTAATTTTGTCCGATTTTTCTCATTCATTTTCTCTGCCATGATATCTTGTGATAGAATTTTTTGCAATCACACAAAGAGTGGGAAATTAAATTGGTTCTATGGTGAATCGGTGCTCAGGGGTGGCATGCTAGAGAAGGGAGATACATAATGAGGGACAAGAGACCTCGGTAAAGCTAGTAAACTCACTATGTATTAGATTGAACAATGCCTCTTCCTAATGACAAACTATGATGGCGATTCTTATAGAACATAGGTAGGGTTTCCAACAGTTGTGTGATGAGGTTGAGGTCATCCACTATAAAGTTGTGGAGCTACATTGCAAACCAGTCCCTTCATCCCCATCAGTCTCAAGATTGACAATTTAAGATGTTGTGTCTGGTCTGAATCCTCCTAGACAAGTACCCGACCTAATTCACCCCCATATGCTTCAAAAGGGGCGTAGGACAATCATGGTTCTACAAATGATTAATTTTGATGTTCTATTTTATCATTTTGATACTAGGGATATTTTATAGGCGCTACAATAGACTTCTTAGTAGTCATGTATTAGAATCTGAAATCTTAGCAAGACCTCTTGTAAATGATATTAGGTTGTAGCCTGTTTTTGCTACTACACAAACATTATTTAGAATCTATAAGGACTATATATGTGGTTTTACTGCAGACTTTTTTGAATAAATGTTTTTCCCAGTTTTCTTAGAAAACAATTAATTAAATATATACAATATCATTCATATAAATATAATATAGATTAAATGCAACATTCAATCATAGTATTAAAACTGTAAATGACACAATGATTAAAACACTTATCTTTTAAAGATGATTTACACAATCAACTATAGACAAAGGACGTTCCACCCAACCATAGACTCTACTTCTCCAATTCTCTCAACAATAAGTCACCCTCAAGTTGGGGATATGAATCCAAAAGGACAAACAAGCTCCTATAGGTGTTTATAGTTCACTATAATAGCTCAAAACTTACTAAAATCATAGTGGTATAACTCCTACAACAATTCCAACCATCTAACTCTCTTCTCCATCAACCTGCATAACCCAAGGGATGATATTTACTTCTTTGAATCACAATCCCTCAGACAATATCCATCCCCTCTAGTACTACAGAACATACCGAACAAGAATTTATTTGTTGGAGGCTCCAATAAATACAATTACAATAAGAGTACTCACACAATAATCTCAACTACTCTCGGACAATTGTTTTCAACACAGAATCACTCACAAGTATAACAAACTCATTTTCGACATAAATTTTAGCTTCAACAATCTATCTTCAATACCCACTATGGTTGGTCACAGTTTCCCCACACCTAGCTCTAATTTTTCTCACCTTCTACTAATTGTAAAAACTACTTTGTTTCCTACTTGAATTTCCTCTTTCTTCATGCTTACTTGAATCTTAATCCCCCCCCAAAGGTGATTACACTTAACCCTTACTGTCATAATTGAGTGGATTGACTTCATCACTCAACATCTTACATTAATTCAATGATTTGAGTGTTTAATAAGTCAAAGGAAAAAATGGATAAATGATAAACTAATTAATGAAGATGCTTCAGGGATTAAGGCCTATGGAAGCCCCTCAAAACCCCCATTAAGCCCCCTTCTCTTATGGAATCATATCCCCCCATTACTCTAGTATTTACTCATCTATAGTTGGTGATGTATTTCATCTATTATTTTCAAAGTATAATGTTTACATATTACATCGCTTGGCCCATGACCATTCATGATACTAACAAATGTACAATGCTACATTGGGGATCAAAACTTGTGTGTTACATGAAAGGTATCCAACTTTTGGAGTATAACAACTAGAGGGATTATTTGACCATATAAAATTTCTACCTCTCTTAGTTAGTATAACATTATTTTAATTTATTCTACCCATACATGCTCCCCATATTTGTGAATTATCACTTTTGAAATCAAAACTTCAAGCTAATGACCACCCTTCCCCCTATATAGATGTAAGATATGGATCAAGAATTTGGGTAATCTGAAAAATCATTTGTCTCTTAGTGCTTGGATCATAGTTTTGGGAGCCCTAAATCTCTACAACTTCTTATATGTGGGTCCACCCCCAACCATACATTTATCTCATTCCCCACCTTCCACACTAAACCATCCCTAATTAAAGAGAATTCCATAACCACAATGTTATAGATGACATGGACATTCTTCTTACTTTTTTGTGGCTTCCTTATCCAATATTCAACATCGTTAGGATAATTGTTTTTGTTTTTTAACAACCTAACACCACAAACATTTCCCTTGAATTAGCCTCCATATAATTTTGGCTACCATAGATTTTAAAAGATGAAAAAACAAATTGTGCCACCACTAACCAAGGGATTTTTGAGCAACCAATTTTTTCCATTTTACATAGGGGATACCCGTTTTCTCTCTACTCAAATACTCTAAAATCCCCTTTGGAATCCATGGGAGTGGCATCCAGTGTATTGGAATATCTTCCAAAATATCCTTAACCAAAACTAGTTTGCCACCCCTAGATAACTAGTAGTGACACCAAGTATAAATCCTCTTCTCAAACTTGGAAATTAACCAATTCCACTCCCACTTCAAATAAGAATTAGGCTTTTGTTGACAGGAAAAAATGATCGTCTGTCAACTGAGAGAACGAGTCTGGTCTGGGGTTGTCTAAGTAACCCAAGCCGTTTGGTGTAACTCGTTATGACGGGTTTAATGGCTCCATTAGCCAATCTAAAATCCTAAAAGAAAACAAATAAAAGAAAGAAATAACTAACTAATTTCTAAACGCTATATTATATATATACATATGTTCTAATATAATTGTTGTAGGTGTGTTTAGACATAAAATATACAAATCTAACTTATGTACATCATTTACAAATTGCAAGCTTTAATCTAAACTTACGAAATCAATGTGAAATATGATTGCTTCTAAGAAGCAGATAAATAAATCACATAAAAATATATATATTTTTGTTTTTCTTTTACAAATCTAAACTAATATGAAATTAACTAGACTACGAAACAAAGAATGTATAGATAGTCAAAAGCTAATCTAAAGTTTATAGTTTCACTAATTGCATAATTGACATAAATTAGAAACATAAAAGAGCTAACCTGATATCAGTTTGCGAAATGTATCTGAGATTCTGTATAAATGAAGTACATCCAACGGCCACGTCCAAGAGAGAAATCTGCAGTGAACTTTATGATTGTTTTAAATAAATTCAAAACATGCATTGGCACCTGAGTTTTAATAATAGAATAGATGATACGAATAGGTCATGTGATCTTATGATTGCAAGCGATTACATTAAGATAAATCTGATTGTAACAACATTGCATTTGATCATTCAACTAAAAATTAAAGAGAAATCCTGTCATTTAAGTTGAATAGATGATCACACTGTTAATATCTAAAGCATCAAATATGGACGATTTTATAAAATAATTATCCCAAAACATAATAGATCGTTAATTCTAAAGCTATCAAAACCTATTAGTATATCAGGATAAACAAAACATAAATGAGAACGCCATTTACAAGAGGCTAAAGCCAAAATGCATATTGTTGTTCCATTAAGTCTGTGAATTGATTGTCCATCTTCTGCCCCAGGTCAAGATGCTTTCATTACAAAATATGGAGTATTTAAAAGGTTTATTAAAGATAAACCTCCTATCTTCTAAGATAGGACCATATCTCAAAAGTATCTGAAACTTACAAATATGGGAGGTCAAGAGCCTCTTATTATCTACTATATCTCCAAAATCTATGAAAGTTTTTCTCCTAATTACAAAATAAACAAAAATATATATCCAATCCACTAAGTCCAGCATGCTCCATGCCACAAGGTCAGCTTCAGATATATGCTATACTGAAAAACCAAAATAAGGAAATCAAATATTTTATTAACTATTCATTACTAAATTTAATATGAAAAATTAACTTGGCTACAGAATCTCTCGATTCTGTAGCCAATTTTTTTATTGGTAACAGAAATCTAAATCAATCGAGATTAATTTAGAAAAATAAAAAATAAAGGATAACTATGATAAAACCAATCTTACCACTTAACCAATAACAAAATCGAATCACAACATCTCAGAAATTATCACATCTTTTACACAGTCAACATTTTTTATAATAATATTTCCTGTTCTTTTCAAACGCTCTGTTTGTCTTTGTGCATTGGCCTTGAGCTCACAGTTTTCATTTGTGAGCAATTCATTCTAGGTTGTGAGAGTTTTTACTGTCTGATTTTATAGTAGGGTTAGGGCAGACAATCGATTCATGCACAAAAGTTTCCATAAACTCAGAACTAATGTCTTATTGCCCAGTTAAAAACTGATTGGGTATTGCCTCGTGACGAGGGTTTTCCTTCAAAGGATCTGACTTGTGAGTTGAGGAAATAGGATGTTTCTCTACCAGAGGTTTATCCAGCACTGTAGGAATGTCTGTGATAGAACTCATTTGTTTACTACAGATCTTGAAATCCACAGAGAGGAAATGAAAATAAAGAAAATACAACAGATTTTCTAATAAAATGTTGTCCAAAAAACCAAAACATACCTGTGAAATGGATTCGTTTCTAAAGAATATGCCCTCCATGAAGGTAAATGGGCCCATTTATGAAATGGGTTTTCAAGGGTTTGATCTAATTCATAACCGTTTTCTCAGAATAGCTCCAGCAAAAACGTGTCTCGTGCAGGCAATTATGGGGTTGACCAGACTGTAACAAGAGTGACTCAAAACAACTGTGGGTTTAGATGAAAGAGGTAGGAGAGGTAAGTCTAAGTGGATACCATGAAAAGAAAATAATCAGAGAGCCTGTGCGATCAAAACAAAGATATGGAGTTCTTGATTAAGGGGTTTGAAGACTCTTGGTCACGAATGCTTTGAGTACATCACACTACCCAAACCTTTAATTCGAAGTGAGAGCCCTATCAACTCATTCTTCCAGCCAAAAAATGATGTACAGGATACGGTTCTGATGTTTTTAATTCCCATGGCATGTAATGAGTACATTTGATTTGCAAATGCTAGGATATAGATGTGTTTTTGCAAACCAAATGCTAATCAAATTTTGGTATTTTTAACAAAGATAAGCGTATAATCAAATAGCAATTCAACATAGGTATTTCATTGGTATATGATAAGCTCAGAAAAATGATTAAAATGAGGAAGTTGTAAGCCCATTGACCTCTTGAAACCAAGCCTTGGATAGAATCAAAATGAGAAATTAAGTTTCAATTGCTTGATTCATTCTTACAGTCATGAATCAAGCATGAAAATGAAAGATAAAAGTAAAACGAAGAATAATCAAACATCCTTTTTACAACCCAATAATCACCCTAGAATAGTGATAATTACAAGATGGGGTGATGGCAGCTACAGGAGGTGTTATTTGTCATTCGAAGTAGAAAAATCATGTAGGGATGCCAATAGTGGTGACTTACTGGGAGAAGCAGTTATCTCTGCATCATCAATGAGTTCATGTCAGGAATGATTTAGAATGATTAAATATCAAAGAATAGCTGAAGGACATCAAGCATCTCAATCAAATTTCAAAAACCATTACACAGTCCAACTTCATATATCTTCCTATTCAAATGAAATCCGATGACAAGTTTTAATTACGAGAGAAACGACGTTTAAGCCAATTGCTCTGATATTATTGATAGGGCAACTACTGCCAGCAGGCGTCCACGGCCTCGACATGGATCTCAATTAACACACTCTGATGCCTCTTCCTTGTCCAAGAAATTTCAATTCAAAATGAAGGATACTTATGACCAAGATCAAAATTTATACTTGATAATTTTCTTGGACCTGACATTGCTTTGCTACCAGTAGGCCTATTCAATACCCCAACGAAGTTGTCTTGGCATCATGCATGCATTTACCCTCTGCCAGCAGACCTGTTCAGTATCCCAACAAGTTTACAAACACTTCCCACAACTCTCGAGAAATTATTCACAATCTAATATAAATTTAAAGATATTCAAAAGAGCGGGGTGATGCTGAAAATTCCAGTTTTTAGAACACTTGTTATTTTCCAACCTTTAATTTTTTGCTTGATAATCTTCATTATGATATGAAAATAGTTTACTAATGAAACTAATTTTTTGAGGATAGGAAGGCATCCTTGAGTTGTTTTCTTTAAAAGCAGGGACAACGTAAAGAGCTTTAATGATGGTCGTGTCTGATCATGATTAAAAAGTGAAACCAGGAAACCTATTTCGAACATAAAGTTTCTTTAGTTGATCTGTGTTTCGACAATTTACAACATTGATGCTCTGAGAATACCTTGATTGTTGCTTCATGATGAAACATTCTGGTTTCCTTTCACGAACTAAAAAGGTGTCACAGACATAAGTTTAACCAAAAGGCAGCGAAAACGAGCAAAATGAAAAGAAACAAGAAAAAAAAAAAGTAAATCAAAACAGAAAAAATATGTACAAAGGTGGATCTGAAAACATCACACGAAATATCTCTTGAGAGACTGAAAGAAAATATAAAAATCCTCATTGATGTGAATGCAGTCCTACTTGTAGTACCTTGGGTCAGAGTTGAATTTACAGTTCAGATTTATTTATCTCTTTACTTTCCATTTAAAATTTTCATAATAATACTGCGGCTTTGAAAAGAAATATTCAACGAAAATCAGAGAGAAAAGGATCAAGCGGACTTCCCTGACAACATTCATATTATGGTTCTCTTGGTGTGCCCACTTATGCTCATGGCTGCATTATTACAAAGAGAAACAATGAGGAATAAAACTAAAAGAAAACCTACTACTAAACCTACTCTAACTACTAAGCAAATCATAATACTACATGAAGTCATTCTTCCAATGTAGCCATCGTAGTAACTCCAATCCTACAGTAGAAACAAAATCACATATTACTAACAAGAATGGTAATATATCGAAAAATGACAAAAATATATCATACTCACCTTTATCATTATCATTTAAAAACAAGGCAAGCATGATCTTACCATTCCCTTGAACATTCTTGTTGTATGAGTCCTCCAGCCATTCGACAATTTTGTCCTTATATGGGTTACAAAAATATGAAAAATTGAGATTATGAAGCTTGTGAGAGTTATGGGGGCTTGACATAACCATCGGCCTAAACAGAAGTGCCTCATCCTCCCGACAATTTTCCTTTCGTTCCATATTTTCTCCATCTGAAGGATATAAAATGAGTGTGTTAAAGTTACTTCCTTGATCTCTAAATAAAGTGAAAATAATCTTACCATTTCCTGGAAACTTTTCGAGATATGAATACTCCAACCAATCTTCCATACTATCATGATGCATGCAATTACTGACATGGGATTGTTTGAAAGAATTCACATGCGACAAATATTCCCGATGAGAATAAAGTATTAGACTATCAAGGAAAGAATCTTTTAAAAATGTCGGATCAAGATGGCGAGAACTTATCATGATTCTCGATCGGAAAATAAGTGTTTCATAATCTTGAAACTTTCCATTGAGATTAGATATTTTAAGGTTAACTATTTGAGGTGAACTATATGGAACGACCAATATTTTTGAATAATCATCATTGGTAGTAATATTTGGTTGATTATATTTTTCAACCTCAAATAATTGATCATGGAAAAATTTAGATCCTTCTCGAAACACAAATTGAGATGTATCAATGGAAGATGCAATTTGAGACTCTTTCAAATCATTTCTTGATTTACGCATAGATAATTGATGAGAATAAAAATTAATATGTTCATGGGCAGAATTATTTCCCTCTTTATCTTCTATTCGGTAATCTCTTTGTACCTGATTATATAATGTTGAATTCTCTCCAAGGTAATATGGAGCATGCAACTGCACAACATTAGGATAAAAAATATCAGGGTACAAGGAATAATATGTAGAAGAATTAATGAGACAGAATGCATCTCTTGAAATGATAGGTATATGCGTTTCAGAATCTGGTTTTGTCCCCTCTCCTTGTATAAACTGATCAACCTCTGTTGCATTCTCTTTCAAAGAATACGAGACAGTTTCTAAGAGACAATTTGGTTCATTATGTAACGGAAAAATTGAGAGCAAATCACTAGAGATAGAAGGTTGATTAATAGTCAGACTAATGATTTTGTCTCCTATTGATTGATCATGGATTTGTTCAACTAAATTAGGGGAATATTTATCGTCCACATGATTATCAACTTTACACTCGGCCTCTTTTACTTTAGAAACAGTTATAAAAACTATGAGAGTGTGACAACTTTCGTCTTTTAAAGCCAAGGTTCCTTCTTCAACAGGGGGAGACATCATCAACAAAGAATGATTAGAGGTGACAATTGCATTTTGTAAAAGATGATGTTGCTCATGATTTGCCAAAATGAAAGAAGTTGACAAAAATTGTGGTGCTTCAAAATCTTCAAGATCAACATGAAAATTTGAACCATTTTGAGATTGAGTGTTAGTGCTCAATTCATATTGGTTAACAATTAATTGATCTTGCTTGTCTGAGAGAGAAACGATATATTCAAACCACTCGTTAATAAGCGACATTTCTTTCAAAGGGAATCTAGTACAAACATGAATGAACCTAATTCCAAAATCATTGAATGATTCACCATTTTCTTTCCTTAAGCAACTTAATTCTTCACTTAATTTATCATAATCATAGTTGCTAAAATCTGATAAAAACTCAAATACAAACTCAGACAAAGAATGAATAGAATTAGCCCAAAAAGATTCAAACCAAATTTTAACCCGATCTCGGAAAGTGAGAGCGAACAATCTGCATGTAACATTAGGATCGGTGATCTTATGTCTTAAACACTTATAAAAAAAATTAGAAATATGGTCTACTGTAGATGTGTTCCCTTCACCATCAAAGGTGAGTTCTGAAAAGAGATCAGTTGTCTTGTTGGAAATAACTGGTAGTGAGACATCAAAAGCATGTTCCAACACAGTGATTTGGGGAGCCATGGGGAAATTGAATACATTCGAAATAAAGGCTCCTACAAGGCCATCTTTTCATTCGGCCCTCCTTCTAGCACCATCTTTTGACAGGTAAAAATGATCGTCCGTCAACTGGGAGAACGAGTCCGGTCCGGGGTTTTCTAAGTAACCCAAGACGTTTGGTGTAACTCGTTCTGATGGGTTTCATGGCTCCGTTAGCCAATCTAAAATCCTAAAAGAAAACAAATAAAAGAAAGAAATAACTAACTAATTGCTAAACGTTATATTATATATATACATATGTTCTAATATAATTGTTGTAGGTGTGTTTAGGCAGAAAATATACAAATCTAACTTATGTACATCATTTACAAATTTCAAGCTTTAATCTAAACTTACAAAATCAATGTGAAATATGATTTCTTCTAAGAAGCAGATAAAGAAAGCACATAAAAATAATAATTTTTTGTTTTTCTTTTACAAATATGAACTAATATGAAATTAACTAGACTACGAAACACAAAATGTATAGATAGTCAAAACCTAATCTAAACTTTTTGGTTTCACTAATTGCATAATTGACAGAAATTAGAAACATAAAAGAGCTAACCTGATATTAGTTTGTGAAATGTATCTGAGATTCTGTATGAATGAAGTACATCCAGCGACCACGTCCAAGAGAGAAATATGCAGTTAACTTTATGATTGTTTTAAATAAATTCAAAACATGCATTAGCAACTAAGTTTTAATAACATAATAGATGATATGAATAGGTCCTGTGATCTTATGATCGCAAGAGATTACATTAAGATAAATCTGATTGTAACAACATTTCATTTGATCATTCAACTAAAAATTAAAGAGAAATCCTGTCATTTAAGCTGAATAGATGATCACACTATTAATATCTAAAGCATCAAATATGGGCAATATTTATAAAATAATTATCCCAAAACATAATAGATCGTTAAGTCTAAAGCTATCAAAACCTATTAGTATATCAGGATAAACAAAACATAAATGAAAACACTATTTACAAGAGGCTAAAGACAAAATGCATATTGTTGTTCCATTAAGTCTATGAATTGGTCGTCCATCTTCTGCCTCAGGCCAAGATGCGTTGATTACAAAATATGGAGTATTTAAAAGGTTTATTAAAGCTAAACCTCCTATCTTCTAAGAGAGGACCATATCTCAAAAGTATCTGAAACTTACAAATATGGGAGGCCTGGAGCCTCTTATTATCTACTATATCTCCAAAATCTATGAAATTTTTTCTTCTAATTACAAAATAAACAAAAATAGATATCCAATCCACTAAGTCCAACATTCTCCATGCCACAAGATCAGCTTCAGATATATGCTATCCTAAAAAAAATGAAATAAAGAAATCAATTTTATTTTTTTTTGTTAATTTGTGCGGGACCTGTTGGCTACGCGATTAACCTGTGGCTTGAGAAACCGCGACTCAGGGGCATCTAAGCCTTCAAAATCACCCGGGGATCACACCCGGCCTGAGCCACACCAACCCTTAACATGGTTGGATTTTTTTTCCCCGCAGGTTTCGAACCGGTGACTTTAACAACACGGAGTGGCTTAACAACACACTCTGTCACTGACTGTCCTACACCTCGAGGACTTTAAAGATGAAGGACATGGGGGTGGGATTTGATCCACTTATGTGTGCACGGGTCACGATACCATTTATTATAGTATCTCTGGGTGCAACCACACGTTCGACCACTACCTCAAGGTGTCCCCATGGCTCCAGGTAAATCCCTCACGAGAATTGAACCTTGCCCAACAGTGAAAAACTCCTCGCTTTCCACCATTGGATCCAACCCCTTTGGGCAAGAAATCAAATATTTTATTAACTATTCATTACTAAATTTAATATGAAAAATTGTCTTGGCTACAAAATCTCTCGATTCTGTAGCCAGTTTTTTTATTGGTAACAGAAATCTAAATAAATCTAGATTAATTTAGAAAAATAACAAATAAAGGATAACTATGATAAAACCAATCTTACCACTTAACCAATAACAAAATGGAATCACAACATCTCAAAAATTATCACATCTTTTACACAACCAACATTTTTTATAATAATATTTCCTGTCCTTTTCAAACGCTTTGTTTGTCTTTTTGCATTGGCCTTGAGCTCATGGTTTTCATTTGTGAGCAATTCATTCTGGGTTGTGAGATTTTTTATTGTTCGATTTTACAGTAGGGTTAGGGCAGACAATCGATTCATGCACATAAGTTTCCATAAACTCAGAACTAATGTCTTGCTGCCCAGGTAAAAACTGATTGGGTATTGCCTCATGACGAGGGTTTTCCTTCAAAGGATTCGGCTTGTGAATTGAGGAAACATGATGTTTCTCTACCAAAGGTTTACCCAGAATTGTAGGAATGTCTATGATAGAACTCAATTGTTTTCTACAGATCTTGAAATCCACAGAGAGGAAATGAAAATAAAGAAAACGCAACAGATTTTCTAAGAAAATGTTGTCCAAAAAACTGAAACATACCTATGAAATGAATTCGTTTCTGAAGAATCTTATCGCGTTGAAGGTAAATGGGACCATTTCCGAAATGGTTTTTCAAGGGTTTGATCTAATTCATAACCGTTTTCTCAGAATAGCTCCCGCAAAAACGTGTCTCTGGCAGACAATTACGGGGTTGACTAGACTGTAACAAGAGCGACTCAAAACAACTGTGGGTTTAGATGATAGAGGTAGGAGAGGTAAGTCTAAGTGGATACCATGAAAATAAAATAATAAGAGAGTCTGTGCCATCAAAACAAATATATGGAGGTCTCAGTTAAGGGGTTTGAACACTCCTGGTCACGAATGCTCTGAGTAGATCACACTACCCAAAGCTTTAATTCGAAGTGAGAGGCTTGTCAACTCATTCTGCCAACCAAAAAATGATGTACAAGATACGGTTCTGATGTGTTTAATTCCCATGACATGTAATGAGTACAGTTGATTTGCAAAGGCTAGGATATAGATATGTTTTTGCAAACCAAATGCTAATCAAATTTTGGTATTTTTAACAAAGATAAGTGTATAATCAAATAGCAATTCAAGATAGGTATTTCATTGGTATATGATAAGCTCAGAAAAATTATTAAAATGAGGAAGTTGTAAACCCATTGAACTCTTGAAACCAAGCCTTGGATAGAATCAAAATGAGAAATTAAGTTTCAATTGCTTGATTCATGCTTACAATCATGAATCAAGCATGAAAATGTGTGATAAAAGTAAAACGAAGAATAATCAAATATCATTTTTACAACCCAATAATCACCCTAGAATAGTGATAATTACAAGATGGGGTGATGGCAGCTACAGGAGGTGTTATTTGTCATTCAAAATAACAAAAACATGTAGGGTTGCCAACAGTTTTATAAATAATCCTAGATATTTCATACCCTCATCCAAATCAACCCATTTAAAAGGGAAGATATTTGTAAAATATTCCAAGTCTTCAAACCTCAAGCCATGCAAAAAGGATAGATGAATTTTCTACATTAACCAACATCCTCGTAGCAACAAAATATAGTTCCAAGATCTCCTTGAGTTTCTCCAAATCCCTAAGTTGATGTCCCATTTAAAAATATCAAAATTTCATAAACAAATAATAAATGGGACAAGAAAAAAGAAGGCCCAATCTTCATACCTTTGGAAGATCCATTTCTCTTTGCAACAATCATATCCCTACTAAGACCTTTAGCCACTATAAGGAAAATGATTGGGGACAAAGGACACCCTTGTATAAGTCCTCTACTAGGCCTAAAAAGCTTTGAGGTTTCTCCATTAATTAGCACCAAAAATGAAATAGAGGAAACACAACTCATCACCCAGTTGACAAATAGAAAATAGAACTCGAGATGTATTAACATCAATCTCAGATATATCCAATTGATGCTATCATATGATTTAGAGAGATCAAACTTTATGACCATATCTTTGAGACCTATGGAATTGATTGAATGTAATCTTTCTTAGACTACCTCAATAGCCTCATGTATTTTCTTTCCTTCCAAGAAACCAATTTGTTCACTTGAGATTGATTTAGAAAGAAAAAATTTCACCCTCATGGAATAATCTTTGCAACAGTCTTATATATGTAATCACATAGAGAAATGGAAATTCTTCAAGAGTACAAGGATTATCAATCTTCAGGATGAGAGAAATTAAGGTTACATTAAAGGAAGTGAATACTCTCCAATGAACCCTTGATTCCTCAATAATGGTCATAATGTCCCCTTCAAATAACTGATAGAAACACGAGCCTCATGTATCTACCTTCCTTTTGAGAAGCCAAATTATTCACTTGAGACTGGATTGGAAAGAAAATTGTTCATTCTCATCAAAATTATATTTGCAACAATATTGTATATATAATTACAAAGAGAAATGGTCCTAAATTCTTTAAGAAAAGAAGGGTTATCAGTCTTCGAGAAGAGAATAGTGAAGGTAACATTACATGTTTCCAACACTCTCCCATGAACACTTTTTTCCTAAATAAATTTCATAAGATCCCATTCAACTATCTTAGAGAAACCCAAGAGTAATTCTATTGGACAACCATTAGGCCCTAGACTATCGTCTTTTTAAAAAAATGTGAAAATTTTCCTAAATATCTTCCTTTGAAACATTCTCCATTAGACTTTCATTCGTAGATTCATTAAAAATTTTGGAAAGAAATATGTAATTATGACCACCTATACAATATAAAGTATTATTCTCTGTAAATATTCCCAAAGTGATCCAAACAAAATTTTGCTAAGTCCTCAAATTTATTCACCTCCACACCATCAACCCCATAAATCTTCCAAATGGTATTAACATTTTTGTGGTGATTTTCATATTGATGGAAAAGTTTATATTTTTCATCTCCTTTGGATATCCGAAATTCCCTACTCTTCAACATACATGTAGCTTCTTTCTCATCAAGCAATTCCCCCCTTCTCTTCTCCAAAAAAGATACCACTAGCTTTGTTTCCTTTGAGAGAAATCCAACCCCATCAAACTTAGACAACCTCTCCAATTTCTCTTCAATATCAAGTAGCTATTTATCATCCTTTAACTTTTTATCATGTGCACATCCAATAGTATAATGTTTAATGTTTTTTAAATTAGATTAAAATTGAAGAGATGTAGAATCCCTGAGGTTCTCATTAAAATAATCCCATTAATCAGTTACCCTCTGTACAAAATCTACCTCCTCTATCCAACCTGCATTGAACTTGAAAGGGATTGAGGGAATTTTTCCAAACTCAACCATCTATAAGACCACAAAAAAATGATTAGATTCTTCCCCTAAACTGACCCATTGATTTATCCTAACATTATGATTCACTAATGAATTAGACAAAATAAATCTATCTAGTATTTTGGAAATTCTATTAGGAGCCACCCTCTTATTCCTCCAAGTCGGTTTTGGTTTCACAGGTTTCATGTCAAGCATGCCCACATCCTCTAGCTTCCTCATAAAAATGTTAGAAAATCTATCCACCTATGCATTAGGAGGCTAGATATCTGAACTTTCTAAAGAAAAATTCATAAACTCCCACGATAATATTTCCCTTTCTCATAAAATCTTTATTTACTAACTTCTCCCAAAAACTAATCCTATTACGGTAGGGACTATAGATATTTAAAAAAAAAAACTCTATTCCTAGCTCCTAAGAAAAAATATCTTGCTCCATCCTTGAATTGATAGACCAATTGTCCGATACAAAAAAGGACCTAATTCTCCAACCAAATATCAAACCCCTAGACTAACCCCTAGCATCCATAGACACACAAAACCTTCCCTGAAACAACTTAGATGAGTCATCCACAATCTTCCCTCCCTCACACGTTTTTTCCTATAATAGCATCAAATTAGGTTGAGGATATCTCCAATTCTCTTTAAGGCCAATTTTTTGGAGGGACTAGCAATCCCTTGATAGTTGAAATAAATAAATATCATTGGCAAACCCTCCCAAGGGTGTTTAGTTCTCTAATAACCCCATGAATAGATAATTTACTAACTTTCACTACTTCAGAAGGAACCCTAAAGTGTGCTAAATTCATAAAATATTTTCTTCCTCTTTGTAAATATTTTGGACCCTTTCCCTCATTCCAATCCACTCCCTCTATAATCCTATCACATCCCGCTCTTGCGAGCACATGTTATTGACTTATTCTTTGAGGACGCAAGTGATTCGATTTTAGTATATGGTTGTTTGTTCACTTACAGATTATTTTGATGATGTTGATGGATTATGATGTTATGTTATTTGATATCTATGTATTGACATATGCTATTGACAAGTTTCCTTTGAGTGTGTAGGATAATTGATAGATTGAGGATGTCGATGGCATCAATGGACCTCATTGGACTCCTGATTGAGTCAGGGAGTGGATTGTATTGGTTTGAGTATTTGATTTATGCATATGTGACATATGATCGGGTATATTATGATGTTGTTTATGGATCATTGACAATGTTTTTTTTATGGATGTTGGTTGACGATTGCTTGCTAATTTGACTCACATAAGGAGTAAAGGGGCCATGCACAACAACTATAGATTGAGGGAGAGGTGTGGAAACATCCTTGCCATAGCCTACTAGCACTCTTGTCGTGGCTCGAATTGTAGGTTAATGATTACCTAGTTCGAGAGATCCACGATGTCGTGAGGGCAGACTTAGATAGTTTCTCATGAAGATTTATAAGGGGTGCACAATAAGGCAGGGTCCTTATTACTTAGAAGCCCTTAGTCTCTGACAAGTTCACCTGAATGGAGAATTGATTCCAAGGGTTAGAAAACTACCAAAACTAGTCAAAGGCAAGTGGCACCCTTGGATCATGGAGTGCGTCTTGAAGGGCACGTTGCATAATTAAAATTTGAATCAAAGACGAGTTGCACCCTTGGAGCACAGAGTGTGTCTTGAAGGGAACGTCGCGATATTTAAAAATGTGAGTCAATGAATCTAGGTGGCCTAGAAAACTTTGTTAAACCTTGTAAAATCTTGAGCACTGCCAAATCAATTAATTAAAGACCGAATTTATTAATCATAATCCCTAATGGTATAATATTTTACATATAAAAATTTAACTAAGCCTAAGTCTAAGTTAATCTTAGGTCAAATAACTAATTTTATAAATTAAATAATGAGGGGTTGAAATAAATCAGTTTAAGAAATCAATGAAAATAAAATAAATTTAAAGAGTGATTTAATACACATTGTGCAAGTAATTACCAAATGGGAATTTAAGGTAAAATTGGAATAGAGCTAAAGGAAAGGGTATGCATAGAAAGGAATCTAGAGTCTAGTTAACAATAGTCTAACTAGGAGATGTTTCCTATTTTAACTCAACTTCATTTTAGAAAGGCATCAATCATTAATTGGAAATAAAGGGAATAAAGGGACAACTAAGAGTGATTTTAGGAGCGCTTTTAGGATGGGTGAGGGAAATTGAATTTTAATTAAATTAAATTATGGATTTACTTGTGCAACTAAGGGAACATGTGATAAGGGTATGGGGGGAATAATTCATAATTTTTTTTTTTTTAATGAATTAAATGTGCAAATGGCAAGGTATCACTAAAGAAATTATATAAAACAAATGGCTGAGAGGAGGTAAGGAGGACATTGATTATGAGTAAGGTTATGCTGTAGAAATTCTAACTGGTTTTTCTTGTGAGAGCTGGGATACCCAACTTGAGAGAGAGAGAGAGAGAGAGAGAGAGAGAGAGAGAGTGGTGGATCTACCTTTCAAGACGAGCTAGGAGCTAGAGGATTTTGGTTGTGTTTGTGTGGCCCCTTTACGGCTTAGGGGGATCATGGGGAAGAAGAGTACCCCTAGCATTGGCTGGGAGGTACCGTTGAAGTCCCAAAATTAGAAAGCAGACGAAGGTGGATTGGCAAGGTGAAATCTTGGAAAGGACAAACATTGGTTTTCGGACAGACACGCAACTCCACTACCATTATTTTCTGGTCACAGTACTGTATATTTAATTATTTATGTTTAGAAAAAAGAAATGTACCCTTCTAGATTTGAATATTGATGTTAATGGAGTCTGGGTCTGAATGTTTATAAAATTCATGCGTTCTTGGTGATATAATGATTGTATATTGTAGCCTTAATATCCACAGTTTCTTATTGCAGTATAAATTGATGTATAGATCATTGGGAGAGATCTCAGTTTTGTTATTTTCCTATTATCTATTGAGGCTTCGTTCGTATGAGACTCTTGTTATGCTTAAGATTTTTACTATGAAACCTCATCTTTTTCTGCAAAACATAGCCATGCCCCTGGCATTGATTATGCTTCGATTTTCTCTACATTTTTCTGAGGATCAAGGATCTGTGCCTTCACTCTTTTTCCAAGAAACAAATTGTTTAATATCTTCATTTGTTTGGGAGTGAAAAGCTAAGTTTTTCCATTTAAATACTCTATGAAATTCCCTTTAAATACCCCGCAAATTTTACTTTAAAGACTCTACGAAATTCGCTTTAAAGACCTTGCGAATTTCCGTATAAACATTTTGTGAATATCCCTTTAAAGATCTCTACGTGTTGCATGTATCCTCTGCAAATTTTTAGTGGATTTTATAACCTCTTCGAATTCATAAGGATCTACGCAATTTTTATGTATCCTCTGTGATTTTTTTTTTATGGTTTTCATCACCTCTACGAATTCATAAAGGTCTCTGCATTTTGCATGTATTCATTGCGAATTTTTAGAGGATTTTATATCCTCTGCGAATTCATAAAGGTCTCTGCAAATTTTTTGTATCCTATGTGACTTGTATGCATCCTCTGCTTTCTTTTTTAGGGATTTTATCACCTCTGCGAATTCATAAATATCTTTGTGTTTTTATGATAAAGTTCACCTCAGTTCTCTATGTTTTTGGAGGAGTCAAAGGCTTTTTTCCTTCTCCCATTTCTCAACAAATTTATACATCAGACCTCAACGATTTTTTTAAAGGTGAGTATCCTCTGCATTTTTTCTCAGCGAACTCACAAAAGTGTCCCAGAGAGGTGAAATCGACCTGTGTTTTCCCTTGTTGTCCTCTTCTTTTTTCCCAAATAATTTCGGCCAACAAGGTGAATTATCCCTGGCAATTTATCCTTAACTGTCTCTGAGTTTCATCCTTCCTTGTCTCTACGTTTTACTTCACAAGCTCCGCGTTTTCCTCTTCCATGCTTTAATGTTCCTTTAACTGATAACCATTCTTACCCTTTGTTATGATATTGACCTTTCTTTTTAATTTAAAAACAAAGTTTTGGATTTTACCATGACAATTTTAAGGTGGTAATGCCTTTAGTTCCTACGGTTAAGTCCCTATTTTAAAGATGGAACTCACAATATCCACCTAATCATTTCATGATTCAACATCTCATTAATGTGACCTTACTTGATAGCATTTCATAAATGGAGCATTAGTTTACTTCTTGGTAAGTCAACTCATTGGAACATTGTAATGATGTTAGGTTAATAACGATTCTATATTGGCCATTGGAACCCTCATAATGTTAACCTAGTTATATCACCTTTAAGATAGACAATTGATTTACTTATGGTTTGCAATTTTTATGAAAATAAATTGGTGGATCTTTGGGCGCCTTGAAATAATGGTTATGCATGATTAAATTAGTAATTAAATTTACTTGTGCGCCTTGAATAAAGTTGATATGTGATTGCTTTGTGATTATTATTTTGCGCCCTGAAATTAATGTGATTAAATTACCTTACGCGTGGAAATAAATGGATGAGTAACTAGATTCTTGCGCCTTGAATTTAATAGATTAGACTTCTTTTGCGCCTTAATTTAATTTATAATTATTTTGCACCATGATATCAAAGAAACGTATGAATGGTCATGTGTGTAGTTTACTTATTGCGCTACTAAAAATGTTAATGAATAAATAGTTGAGCGTCGGTTTTCCCTTGTGCCATGGATGATGTTGATGATTAAGCAATTAGATTGCCTTGCGCTATGGACTAATGATGATGCATGAATGATTACGCTTTAGATTACTTGCACACATTGTAATAATGTTGATGTATGATTCCTAAGTAAATGGATTAATTGTGTCCTTTGAATGATGTTGATTTATATTAATCCGGTAATTAGGTCATGCGTGCACCTTGAAAATAATGTTGATTATTGTTGAATTCAATGATTGATTACTCGCGTTCCTTGAAGTAGAGCAAATGTCTGCTTTTGTGCCTTGAAAATAAAATAAAGTTGATTATATTTCGCCTTAACTTATGTTGTTGTATGATTGGTTTAGTAATTAAATTCTCTTGTGCCTTGGAATTTATGTGATGTTAGAACACTATTGCACCATTGATTATCGTTGATTTTTTTGATTTAGCTAGTTGGTTTTTGGACTTGATTGTGTTAGTGGGATGTAGACACATCTTTGTTCCTTAGAACAGTCACCAACCCTGAGACCTTAAATGGTCAAAATCAATCAGATGAATCCTGGGCTTGAGCATTGCTTATGTTTCTTAGAGGTTCGAACCTTGCAGGGTAGGTCAGGTGGGTAGTTTCTCTCTGTTTTCTTTATGTGATGATTTGATATTGCGTTGCCATATATGATACTTATTGATTTTGTGTCGTTATCTAATGCAATGATGTGTTAATTATGTGTCGTTACTAATTATGATTGATGTGTTGGTTGCGTCATTATGGATTACAATGATGAGTCGCTTGTAATTCTTTTAATCATGATGTCATTGATTAGGTGCTACTATGAATTATGTGTTGACATTAATTTCCAAATGCTTTAAAAAAAAATTTACCTTTTGTGCTTTGCGTTCCTGTCGTAACGGAGGGGTTGTTACATATGGTATCAGAGCGGGTTCAACCCCGTGACTTGGGATAATTACGCCTTCCACTGTATTAAAAACTTGATTAATAATTTGTTGCTAATTAAATTGAATTTTGTCCCTGTAGGTAATCATGGTTAGAGGATGTCGTGGAGGAAGACAACGTGGTGCTAGGGGAGGAGGTGTGATGCCTCTAGTAGCATCCACGCTAGAGGGGTCTAACCCCCAAGGAGAAGAGAAATTCATTGGATAGGAGCAGGTTGTTGTGGGGGATGTGGTTGGGTTGATGAGGTCCTTCTAGAGGATGCCAGAGTCCTTGATTAACCAACTAGATAGAAATGAGGCCAGGGCACTTGTACCCCCAGAGGGTCCACAACATGTCCCAACCAATACTGGTTGCATTCATAGAGAACCCGAGAAGGTTAAGTTTCTTGAGTTCATGGGTGCCACGGATGGTGCAACCGCCGAGGCATGGTTGGATAATATGGTGATGTGATTCTCACTTCATGACTATACCTCCAACATGAAAGTTCGCATGGCAATATTTCAGTTGAAGGGGAGAGTTCTTCTATGGTGGAAGATGCTCCTTCCAAAACTAAACATGGTCGTCGAAGATGTGTCATGGGAACTATTCAACGAACAGTTGCAGGAGAGGTATTTGTTAGAGGAATTCATTGAGCTCCAACTCAATGAGTTCAATTCCTTACAACAGGGTGGTCATACGGTGCCTGAATATGAGGCCCGATTCATGGAGATGATTAGGTATGATCCACATTTAAACATCGAGAAGCTCAAGGTCATCAATTTTGTGTTCATCCTTAACGTTAACATTCATGCGAAAGTGAGGATATGTTGCATGATTCAATCCAGAAGGCCCTCATAGCTGAGGAATATTTGATCAGTGGGGGTCAGGGAAGGACTCCTGGGAGATCGACGGGACATGCGACATCTGGTGCACAACAACATCAGACACCAACTAGGCATTCATCAGGGTATCGAGGTACTCCGAGAGGATCCACTTTCACGACACCACAATGACTGGCTCCTCAGCAACGAACTCCCTACAGAGGACCACAATAGAAACAACAATGTTGTCCACAACAGTACAAGTTTAGGCATGTTCAATAGAACATATAAGGCTTTCAGGCTAGTGGGCCGAAAAATTCTACTTCGGGGACTAGGAGTACTAGATATAAGACCAGATGTTGGACATGTGGAGAGCCACATTACCAGCGTGATTGTCTGGTTAATAGGGATAGAGAAGCCGGGTCAGTTGGACACACTACCGTTGGAGATTTGGGTAAGGTCCACCAGATTCATGTAGCGGTGAACAACTACCAGGCCAAGCACAAGTCTACTATGCCCGACTTGTTAGGTACCATCGTTGACCAAACCTTTAGTATTTTGATAGATTTTGGTGCTACATAGAGATTTATTTCTAGTGCAATGATAAAAGGAATTAAGGTAAGGGTAGCCGAACAGGACGAATTTAGCTACATGGAAATGGGTTCGGGTGCCAAGAATAAGGTTGGAGGAAAGGTTACGGATTGTAGCCTTAACCTGGGAGATTTTGTAACGAAGGCCAACTTGTACATCAAAACCTTAGAATATTATGACATTGCGATCAGTATGGACTGGTTGGGATCTCATGATGCGATACTCAACTATAAGAAAAAACCGTTGAGTTTGACCGATGATGAGGGATAGAGACGAGTGATGGTAGGAAGAAACCAGGGAGTTTCCTTAAGGTTCATTTCTTCACTACAACTATAGAAGAACATGTGCAAAGGATGCAAGCTATAAGCAATATTAGCGTTGAATGACAAGGGTGTGGCGGAAGGATTAGAAAACCTTCTGGTAGTACGAGAGTTTGTGGACCTGTTCCCAGAATAGTTACTAGGTTTGTCGCCTGAAAGAGAGCTTGAATTTACCATCAAATTAAAACTTGGAACCAAACCAATAGAAAGAACTCCTTATTGGATGTCAACTCTTAAGTTACAGGAGTTGAAAATGAAACTAAAAGATTTGTTGGACCTAGGAATTATACGTCCAAGTGTGTCACCTTGGGTTGTGCCTGTTATTTTCATACGAAAGAAGGATGGGTCGTGGAGACTTTGTATTGACTACCTTCAATTGAACAAGGCAATAATCAAGAACCAGTATCCATTTCCAAGAATAGATGATTTTTTTTACCAAATGAAGGGCGCGACCATTTTTTCAAAGATCGACTTAAGATTATGATATCAGCAGTTACGGATCAAAGACAAAGACATTCCTAAGACGGCATTCAAGACGAGGTTTGGGCATTACGAGTTTACCATTTTACGATTTGGACTGACAAACACCCCAGGTGTATTCATGATCTTGATGAATGGGGTGTTCCATGAATACTTGGACAAGTTTTTTCAAGTATTCATTGACGACATATTGATATATTATCGAACGACGGAAGAACATGACAAACATTTGCACTTGTTACTACAGTGTTTACGAGAGAACAATTTGTACGGGAAACTGTGGAAATGCTCTTATTATTAATCAAGGATTCATTATTTGGGGCTTGTTATCTGTAAGGCCTGTGCATACAGGGCCTCATAAAACATAAATATATTTACAGAATTTCTATCTTATTTACTTCTATCTTAATCACTTCTTTATTTACCAGAATAATAAATTTTGTTCCAGCATAATAACAATGTTCAACATAATGAAAAATGAACAGCATAATAAATAATAAGGAACAACATGTTTAGCATAATAATTTTTGTACCAGCAAAATAATTGACAATTTTAACAATATAATGATGAACAGAAAAAACATTATAATAATGAACGTAAGTAAATGTAATTACCTCAATCTGATGTTGAACTGAAGCTCAACCTGATGTTGAACTGAAGCTAGACTGAAGTTGATGAATCCTGCCCAAACTGATTAACCTCCTAACTAGCTAGGAACAACCTATCTGACTCCCTAGCCCCGGGATTCCTTACGATTTCCTGGCCCCCGAACACAAAATTCCCAGCAACACTTGCCCCTATGAGAGTCCTCAAGCAAGCTATAAGCAAAAACCAAAAATTGATGCAGCACAAATACACAGTCCCCAACTGCTTCCTCCCTTCTCCTTCCCTTCTCCAATTTTTCTCCTTTCCCTAAATTGAAAATATTCTCAACCCCCAAAAGATGATCCTTCTCGAGTCCTCTCCCCTGCCTTATATTCCTTCTCCTCCCTTATCCAACCTCCTTTCCCTCATTAATCACTCAACCAACTTATCCCCCTTGCCATAAATTGATCCATATACCAACAACAATTATATTATACAATAAGTCATCAAAAAAAATCTATTTTAATAATTTATTAAACTAAAATTTATTAATCATGATAATTAAATAATTAATTAGGGTTGTTACATACACCCACCCTTCCAGAAACTTCATCCCGAAGTTAGGGTAATTTACAAAACAAGGGAAATGACACAAGGTTCATACATTCATACCCAATAAACAACATTATTAGTAAGTAAGCAAAAGAAAACTCATACATACTAGTGTACATGTGCAAGAAGTGCATGTGTAGCTAGCACATACAAGTGTCGCGCATGTACTAATAAATATTAGTTTAATAAATTATTAAAATATATTTTTATTAATCATGATAATTGAATAATTAATTAGGGTTGTTACATTATCTCTAACGAAGGCATCATCATGGATACAACAAAGGTAGTGTTAAGAACCAAATATTGATATAGCATAGAAAATCCTCAAAAAAAGTACTCAACGCCTTGAAAAAGAGATAATTTCAGATAATAAGCCTCTTCGAGGGGGAAACCTCCTTTTACCCCACTTAAATGTTCAACTACAAGATGATTCAAAATGAAAA
>JZKD02S0710608.1:147328-164913 GCA_000966675.3 Picea glauca | reverse complement strand
TGAAAATGTCTCCTTGGTATATATAGGATACTAGGAGGTATAATTACAACTAATGGCCTAAAGCCAACATAAATAAAATAACATTACTAATATAATATGCCCCAATTAAGGGGTAGTGATCCAATATTAGGGCTTAATAGGTAGAGGCTATTATGGAATGGAATAAACCGACGAATGTCCCAGAAGTACATAGCTTCATGGGTTTAGCAGGATATTATCGACGGTTCATCAAAGGTTTTTTGAAGATAGCAAATCTGATCATGGAATTGCAGAAGAAAAACAAGAATTTTGTATGGACCGAGAAATGCACGGAAGAATTTTGAAGGCTCAAGGAGATATTGACGACGACGTCAATACTAAATGTCTCCAACATGGACGAGGACTTCTTGGTATGCACAGACACATCCAATTAAGGCTTAGGAAGAGTCTTGAGGCAAGATGGTTGAGTGATCGCACATCTCAAGGAAATTAAGAAAGCATGAAGAGAAATATGTGACGCATGATTTGGATTTATTGGCCATTGTGTATGCCCTAAGAGTGTGGAGAAACTACCTGATTGGACAAAAAATTGAACTAAAAACAAACCCACTATGGTTTGCAACACATTTTTACACAAAGTGACTTGAACGTGCGACAAAGGCGTTGGTCAGAATTTCTTAGAGAATACTATTTTGAGATTACTTACATAAAAGGAATGATGAACAGAGTGGAAAATGTGTTGAGTCTAAGACCACACATATTTTCGGTGATACCTCTTTAGACGAATCTTCAAGAAAAGATTCTAACTATACATTGCGACGATGATTGGTTTAAAGAGGTTAAGGAAAATATCGGACAAGACACCATGTTGGTACCAAAATTTGAAGGATATACTTTGGACAACGACTGATTGATGAGGTATAATAATCGGATTTATGTACCACCTAACAATGAATTGAGAAGTTTGATATTAAATGAAGCTCATAGAGAAGTGTACATGGCTCATCCAGGAGCCACGAAGATGAGGGAAGACCTTAAGACCTCATTCTTCTGGAAATGAGTGAAGGCGAACATAGTTAGCTACATAGTGAGGTGTCTAGAATGTCAACAAGGGAAGTTTGAACATAGACATTCGACTGGATTACTACAGCCACACACTATTTCGAAATCAAAATGGGAGGTCATTTCAATGGACTTTATTGTGGGATTGTCGCTAACGATAAGGAGGAACGACTCGATTTTCATGGTAGTTGACACTCTAACGAAGAGTGCCATTTTATTCCTATGCATATGACGTATCAAGCGCCATACATAGCTAGATTTTTTATCAGCGAGATTGTGAGATTGCACGGTGTGCCTAAAAGGATCATATCCGATCGAGGATCGGTGTTTACAGGACGATTTTGAACTAGTTTCCAAGAGGCCTTGGGAACCCAAATTAACTTTAGTACAACTTATCACCATGAGAAAGATGGGCAAAAAAAAAGAACAAACCAAATTCAGGAAGATATGTTGTGTATGTACGTGATGGACCAACATAAGTGTTGGGAAGAATTCTTGCCACTGTAGAGTTTTAGTACAACAACAACTATCAAAGCACCATTAAGATGGAATCATTTGAGTTTATTTACGGGAGATCGTGTCAGACGCCTTTGAGCTGGGATCAACTTGAGGATAAGGTCCTGATAGGACTAGAAGCGATCCAAAAAATGGAAGAACAAATGAAAATGATAAGACAAAGGATTAAAGAAGTGCAAGATCGATAGAAGAGTTATGTTGATGCACATCATGTTGACCATAATTATGAATTTGGCAACCAAGTTTTCTTGCAATTGAAACCGCACAAGAGCTCGATTAAGTTTGGGAAGGGTGATAAACTCTCTCCTAGGTTTGTGGGACCTTTTGAAATTGTGGAAAAGAAAGGGGTCGTGGCCTATCGACTAGCCTTGTTTGATTCTTTGAGGCGTATGCACGATGTTTCTCATGTATCTGTTTTGAGACATTATGTTAGTGATCCTACACATGTGATTGACATGAGTTCCTTGCAGGTGTCAGATGAAGGTGCACTCACAGCGGAGCCAATCCACATTATGGACCATCGCATTCGAAAGCTACGGCATCGAACCGTCGATCGGGTCAAGGTCCAGTGGGACAATTATAGTCCTCACTCGGATACCTGGGAGGATGCATATGATATGCGCCAACAATTTCCATATTTATTTGATAGTTATACATATATATTTTGTTAGATGATTTATTTACTTCAATTATATATTGTACAACTTCAGGATGAATTTTAAAAGAAGAGGAGATGTATGTAACATCTCGCTCTTATGAGCACATGTTATTGACTTATTCTTTGAGGACACTTGCGTGCAAGTGATCCGGTTTTAATATATGGTTGTTTGTTCGCTTATGGATTCTTATGATGATGTTGATGGATTATGATGTTATGTTATTTGATATCTATGTATTGATAGATGTTATTGACAAGTTTCTCTTGAGTGTGTAGGACACTTGACAAATTGAGGATGTCGATGGCATCAATGGACCTCCTTGGAATCCATATTGAGTCAAGGACTGGATTATATTGGTTTGATTATTTCATTTATACATATGTGACATACGATCAGGTATATTATGATGTTGTTTATGGATCATTGACAATGTTTCATCGATGGATGCAGACTGATGATTGCTTTCTAATATGACTCGCATAAGGAGTAAAGGGGCCATGCACATCAATGAGATATTGAGGGAGAGGTGTGGCATCATCCCTATCACAACCTACTAGCACTCCCACCATGGATCGAATTGTAGGTTAACAATTACCTAGTTCGATAGATCAACGATGTCATGAGGGTAGACTGAGACAACCGCTCATGAATATTTCTAAGGGGCACACAATAAGGCAGGGTCCTTATTCCTTAGAATCCCTTAGTCTCTCTCAAGGTCCCCTGAATGGATTATTGACTCCAAGGGTTGGAAAACTACCAAAATCAGTCAAAGGAGAGTGGCACCCTTGGAGCATGGAGTGTGTCTTGAAGGGTACGTCGCGTAATAAAAATTTGAATCAATGGCGAGTGGCACACTTGGAGCACGGAGTGCGTATTGAAGGGCACGTCATGGTATTTAAAAAGGTGAGTCAATGAATCTAGGTGGCCTAGAAAACTTTGAGCGAATGTTAAACCTTGTAAAATCTTGAGCACTGTCGAATTAATTAATTCATTAATTAATTAATTAAAGACTGAATTTATTAATCACAATCCCTAATGGTCTAAGCTTATGAAAATAAAAATTTAACTAAGCCTAAGTTTAAGTTAATGAAAGGAAAAATAACTAATTTTATAAATGAAATAATGAGGGGATGGAATAAATCAGTTTAAGAAATCAATGAAAATAAAATAAATTTAAAGAGTGATTTAATACACATTGCGCAAGTAATTACCAAATGGGAATTTAAGGTAAAATTGGAATAAAACTAAAGGAAAGGGTATGCATAGAAAGGAATCTAGAGTCTATTTAACAATAGTCTAACTAGGAGATGCTTCCTACTTTAACTCAAATCTGTTTTAAAAAGGCGTCAGTCATTAATTGGAAATAAAGGGAATAAAGGGACAACTAGGAGTGATTTTAGGAGCGCTTTTAGGATAGGTGAAAAAAATTGGATTTTAATTAAATTAAATTGTGGATTTACTTTTGCAACTAAGGGAATGGGTCACAAGTATATGGGGGGAATAATTCCTAATTAATTTTTTTTAAATGAATTAAATGTGCAAATGGAATTATATAAAACAAAGGACTGAGAGGAGGTAAGGAGGACATTAGTTATGAGTAAGGTTATGCTGCAGAAATTCTGACTGGTTTTACTTGTGAGAGTTTGGATACCCAACTCGAGAGAGAGAGAGTGGTGGCTCTACCTTGCGAGGCGAGTTAGGAGCTAGAGGATTATGGTTGTGTTTGCATGGCCCCTTTATGGCTCGGGGATCTCAGGGGGAAGCAGAGTATCCCTAGCGTTGGTTGGGAGGTACCAGTGAACTCTCAACGATTAGCAAGCAAACGAAGGCGGATTGACAAGGTGCAATCTTGGAAAGGACATGTGTTGGTTGTCGGACAGACGCACAACTCCACTACCACTATTTTCTGGTCATGATATTGTATATTTAATTATTTATGTGTTAACAAAAATCAATGTACTCTTCTATATTTGAATATTGATGTTAATGGAGTCTGTATCTGAATGTTTATAAAATTCATATGTTCTTGGTGATATAATGATTGTATATTGTAATCTTGATATCTGTAGTTTCTTATTGAAGTTTAAATTGATGTATAGATCACTAGGAGCGATATCAGTTTTGTTATTTTCCTATTATCTGTTGAGGCTTAGTTCGTATGAGACTATTTTTATGCTTGCAAGTTTTACTATGAAACCTCGCCTTTTTTGGAAAAACATAGCCATTCCCTTAGCGTTCATTTTGCTTCGATTTTCTCTACATTTTTTTGAGGATCAAGGCTCTATTCCTTCACTCGTTTTCCAACGAAAATTTGTTTAATATCTGCATTTGTTTGGTACTGAAAGGCTCTGTGTTTTCCCTTTAAAGACTCTATGAAATTCCCTTTAAAGACCCTGTGAATTTCCCTTTAAAGAACCAATGAATTTCCCTTTAAAGACTCTGCAAAATTCCCCTTAAAGACCCTGTGAATTTCCCTTTAAAGACTCTGGGAAATTCCCTTTAAAGACCCTATGAATTTCCCTTTAAAGACTGTGAATTTACCTTTAAATATCTATGTGTTTTGCATGTATCCTCTGCAAATGTTTAGTGGATTTTATAACCTCTGCAAATTCATAAGGATTTTTGCAATTTTTATGTATCCTTTGCGATTTTCCTTTGATGGATTTCATCACCTCTACAAATTCATAAAGGTCTTTTCATTTTGCATGTATCCTTTGCAAATTTTTAGCGGATTTTATATCCTCTACGAATTCATAAAGCTCTCTACGATTTTTATGTATCCTCTGCGACTTGTATGCATCCTCTGTGTTTTTTTTTATGGATTTTATCACCTCTGTGAATTCATAAAGATATCTGCGTTTTTATGATAAATTTCACCTCAGTTCTCTACATTTTTGGAGGAATCAAAGTCTTTGTGCCTTAGCCCATTGCTCAGAAAATTTATACATCAGACCTTGGCGATTTTTTTTAAAGGTGAGTATCCTCTGTGTTTTTTCTTAGCGAACTAACAAAAGTGTCCCAAAGACGTGAAATCGACCTACGTTTTCCCTTGTTGTCCTCTTCTTTTTGCCGAAAGAATTTCTCCCAGCAAGGTGAATTTTCCTTGGCAATTTATCCTTAATTGCCTTTGAGTTTCATCCTTCCTTGTCTCTATGTTTTACTTCACAAGATCTGTGTTCATTTAAATCTGGGCAGCGTTCCTCCTACTCCCTCGAATGGTCGTTTTCTCGGGGTTTGCTTCTTTCATTCTCTAGTGTTCCTTTAACTGATAACCATTCTTACACTTCGTTATGATATTGACCTTTCTTTTTAATTTAAATACAAACTTTCAAATTTTACCATGCAATTTTATGGTGATAACGCTTTTATTTCCTATGGTTATGTTCCTATTCTAAAGATGGAACTCACATTAGCCACCTAATCATTTCATGATTCAACATATCATTAATGTGACCTTACTTGATAGCATTTCATAAATGGAGAATTAGTTTACTTCTTGGTAAGTCAAATCATTGGAACATTGTAATGATGTTAGGTTAATAAAGATTCTATATTGGCCATTGGAACCCTCAGAATGTTAACCTAGTTACCTTTAAGATAGACAGCTGATTTACTTATGGTTTGCAATTTTTATGAAAATAACTTGGTGGATCTCTAGACACCTTGAAATAATGGTGATGCATGATTAAATTAGTACTTAAATTTACTTGTGTGCCTTGAATAAAGTTGATGTGTGATTGCTTTGTAATTATTCTTTTGCGCCCTAAAATTTATGTGATTAGATTACCTTGCGCGTGGAAATAAATGGATGAGTAACTAGATTCGTGGGCCCTGAATTTAATATATTAGACTTCTTTTGCACCTTAATTTAATTGATAATTATGTTGTGCCATGATATCAAAGCAACATATGAATGGTCATGTGTGTAGTTTACTTCTTGCGCCCCTAAAAATGTTAATGAATAAATAATTGAGCGTTGATTTTCCCTTGCGCCATGGATGATGTTGATGATTAAGTAATTAGATTGCCTTGTGCTATGGACTAATTATGATGCATGAATGATTATGCTTTATATTACTCGTGCACATTGTAATAATGTTGATGTATGATTCCTAAGTAAATGGATTAATCGCGTGCATTGAATGATGTTGATTTATGTTAATCCAGTAATTAGGTCATGCACGTACCTTGAAAATAATGTTGATTATTGTTGAATTCAATGATTGATTAATCGCATGCCTTGAAGTAAAGTAGATGTCTTCTTTTGCACCTTGAAAATAAAACAAAGTTGATTGCATTGCGCCTTAACTTATGTCGTTGTATGATTGGTTTAGTAATTAAATTCTCTTGCGCCTTGGAATTTATGTGATGTGTGATTGGTTATTAGAACACTATTGCGCCATTGATTATCGTTGATTTTGTTGATTTAGCTAGTTGGTTTTTGGACTTGATTGTGTTAGTGGGATGTAGACACCTCCTTGTTCCTCAGAATAGTCGCCATTCATGAGACCTTAAATGGTCAAAATCAATCGGATGAATCCTGGGCTTGAGCGTTGCTTATGTGTCTTGAAGGTCCTAACCTTGCAGGGTAGGTTGGGCAGGTAGTTTCTCTGTGTTATCTTTATGTGATGAGTTGATCTTGCATCGCCATTTATGATACTTGTTGATTTTGTGTTGTTATCTAATTCGATGATGTGTTAATTATGTGTCGTTACTAATTATGATTGATGCATTGGTTGCGTCGTTATGGATTACGACAATGAGTCACTTGTAATTATTTTAATTATGATGTCATTGATTAGGCGCTTCAATGAATTATGTGTTGATGTTAATTTCCTAATGCTTTAAAAAAAAATTACCTTTTGTGCTTCGCTTTTCTGTTGTAACAGAGGGGTCTTTACAAATCCCTCCATCCCAACCATTTGAATACTACTTGTGAGGCCTTATATTATACCTCAAGTTCTTCTCCTTAAAGTCAGATAAGATACCTAGACTATAAAATACACAAACCCATTTGACCAAAACCAAACCATCCCCCACCAACCAATTAAGTGTTACATGAGCAATACATAGAGTAGATTGTAGACAACATTCACCTTTAGAGAAAGTTCACAAAACATTTATGATACCCCAACCACAAGACACACCACCCATACTTAACTAGGACCCAAAGACAAATCCTTTATATGGGAAAGGAGTAAAATTCAAAGGAGCCAAATTTGAGATGAGATTACCTCTAGAGGCCATTGGCTTCCAAAGAAAAATTGAGTTACTATCACCAGAATAGGATATTCTATCATGAAAGTCTCCTTCATTGCATATCACTAAAGGAGGAGTCTTCTATATTCTATTGAGAGAGATTGTACCCTTCTTATATGCCTTTCCATGAACAATTCCCTCCATGCCAACATTTTCCAAAGGAACACCCTCTTTGCCAACACTTACCTTCTCAACTACTATTCAAACTTCCTTGTCGGACCTAGATAATCATCCTTATCACCCATGCTCTCCTTGACAATCAAAGATATTGGAAACTTCTTCACCCAAACCCTTGATTGTTGAAAGGTACAGGACAATATACAAATAAGTGCCCATATTTATGACACTTGTTACATTTGAATGGAAAACCAACATAGTCTAGAGATTGGGTGAATGAGTGACACACCTTATATAAAAACATGCTCTCAACCAATCCCTCTCCCAAATCCATCCTTACAAATATGCGAGCAAGCACCATTAAGCTTGAGTCTTTAAATGACCTATTTACCTCCATGAATTATCAAACGACATTGCCTATCTCTTGAAATACCTCAAGGGACAAAAAATAAATAGGGATCTCAAGCATATTGACCCACATCGACACTAAATACATCCTTTCTCTCCTTGAATAAAATAATAATGACTAAATTTTTTGTAGCATCAAGGAGGAGTCTCACATCCAAGACCCCACCAGAATTTTTGAAGCATCAGAAGACACCCTAAAAATAAAATATAACCAACTCCTTGAGAGAACATATGTAATTGACACATATCCTATAATAACCTCCATAACTTCACATCCAATCCTTTAAACCCTTGTCCTCAATGCAACCACTAAGGAATTGGACAAAAAGATCCATATTTTCCATTTGCACCACTTCATGCATCTTAACTTCCTCACTGAGAAATAGTTTAATAGAACAACCCATTGTTGTTTTGCATACTTTTAATCCCACTTCCTCTTATTACCATTTCCTTCCTCCAATTTCCCAACACTAGGATAAGACAGAATGGAGTTATCTCCCCGTCTATTCTAAATAGGAAAATTATCAACAATCCTCAAATCAACTCCACACTACTCTGAATGGTTTAAAAGGGAACTACCATTGAATCCCTATTTGATACCACTACAAACTTTAAGAGAGACCTCGATACCAGAATCACCCATCAAATTTGGAGGACTACATGTGATGGAAGGCTCTAGGAATTTGGATGAGACATAACCAAACCATAATCCTAATGAAATGTCAATTCTCTTCTCATTTACTATGAAGTAAATCCCCCCACTAGATTTTTGACCATTTTCGTCAAACTCACCTACATCCACCAATATAGAAGAGATAAAATGATACACATTCTAAGTAATTATACAATGAATGATATTTAAAGCCTCAAATTTCCCAATATAACCTGCATGAGGACCCACATTTGTTCCTAAACCCATTTTTTTAACCTTTGGATTCAACATTATGGATCTAGTATTTGAAACCCCTAACACCATGGATTTAGGGTCACCTCTAGCTATCAGTGAGCTTAAAACCTAAGCTCCTTCAATGGGATCCTTTGTCTAATCCATTAAATCATCCACCGTCCTCCTCCGACTCTTAGTTTTTTTTATGTTATTCTTGTTTCTACTCCTAATATAATTAAATAATGCAAATTAGCCTTCTTATCCATTGTAGAACATTGAAATGCACATTTGAACATTAGCTAATTCCTCTACATGGATTAGTTAGGAAACTAGGCTATAAACTCCCAGATAGATGGTTTAGATAGAATGAATACATAGATGGTGCTTTCCTTGGGAAGCTGGAAATGGGTGGTGTCATGTATCCGAGTATCTTTATTGTAGATCAATTCTAGATGGTCTTGGTGGATTTTTAGTCAAACAATTGGTAAGGAGGGAAATCAACTTAGCTTTGATAGCTTGGCGAAGGGAGATTCTGGTGGATATTATTTTTTGGCCTTAACTTCTCCCTTTCTTCAGGGGATGTTTTCAGAGTCTCGACCCTTGAATTCCTCACTATTTTTGTCCTAACTAATGATTGTTGATTGGGTGGGTAGTTTGGGGTTATGGCACTTGAGGTTTGTGTGCTAATGGGCCCAGCAGACGAGGCAGAGTGGGAGTGGGAAGGACTTTTCAAAACTGTTGATGAGTTGAGTTGTAAGTTAGGTGGAGGAGGGAACATAAAAGACTCACTATTAAATGAAGTAAAGTCACAACTGCATCCTCTGGTAGATCACTCCAGGGTGACTGATTCGTGTCCTTTTGATTCTGGCAAGACAACACATCAAAATAGTCTTGCTTCTGGTGAGAGTCTAGGGTTGTTACATAGGGTTTCGATAGTGGATCCAGGCACAAAGATTGGTCCAAGCTGTCCTCCAGTGTTCCCAAAGATTTTTACCACTTCCTGGAACTCACAACGCGAATAGTTGAAGGTAAAGGATGCTCTCACAAAAAAAGTGGTAAGGGTTTGGAAGCCAAAGAGGAAGAGAAGGCATCTAGTGATCAGAATGGACATAGGCCTGGAGGAAACATGCAAGTTCTCTTTGTGTGCTTTAGTCGGACGCTTTAACTATAAGACCAGATGTACCACTTCCTTCTTAGAGTGGATGAACCGCCATTGGCTTCATCTTTGTAGATATATACTTGAGTATCTAACGCTTCCCTTTGGGTGGTTTGGACTAGTTTTTATAGCTCCTGAAGATCTCAAGATCATTCTGAAGAGTTTCTGGGACTATGAAGGGGGAATTTTAATGTTGAAAAGGTGGAGGACGAGATTTGATCCGGCCACGGACTATTTTAGCCATTGACATGTCTGGGTTTTACTCCCAGGACTTACATTAAATTTGTGGAACTTAACAGCCTTAACCGCGATTGGCAACCTTCTTGGTTGTTTTCTAAAAGTGGACGAAGCTGGGTTAAAGTATACAAATAAACTAATGGAGAGGGTGTTAGTGGAGATAGATATCACAGATGGGTTAATGGATTCTTTGGAATTGGAATGGCACGGACAGGTTATGGTCTAGCGCCTGGACTACCAATGAATTCCCTTTTGTTGCTTGCTTTGTTGGTGCACTGGCCATTTAAGAAGAGACTTCACTTTTGGAGATATTGATGGTGAAGCTGAGGACTATCAGGAAAATCCTACGTTGGACCCTTATTTGAGTGAAGAGGAAGCTCAAGTGATGGGTGATTTCTCTTTAGGCAACGAAGCTGATTCGTTGGATGAAGAATCGAGAACACATATCGGTAAGTTAAGGTATTTTTTCCCAAATCGTTTTACAAAATTGTCTTCATGGGAGGGTGATTTCTTGGGAAACTCTGTTTTTGCAAAGGAAGTAAAAGAGGGATTAAATAACAATGCTTTGGATCCTTCGAAATTAGGGAGTGAGACCTATGATTCAGATAGAGTATCTGTGGACCCTCATGCTCCTATTACTATTACCCCTTATCCATAAGTTTCTCATCCTTCTCTTAACTCAGATAGTTATTTCTTCTCTCAGAAAACATCTGAAATTTCCCCAAGTCTAGACGTTGTCATAGATGCTCTGATTTTGTCTCTAAGAGACTCGGATATCCCTATTCATATCCCCATCTATCGGGGACGGGATCTTCAACAAACTTTACCCTCCACTGTTCAAGAATGCTCATCTCGTGGTAAGGGAGACCCAAAAGGGAAATCATTAGCCTGGTCAAGGGGCCTGGGGCTAGAAATTTCTCCCATTAAGACCCGAAGTGTGCGCAAGAAAACTGGATAGACTACAACGGTTAAATAACTCTCAGATTCCACTCTCGATTTAGGGGTGCTTAGAGGCATGAAAGCCCTTGCAAGGGCTAAATCATGATCCTCTTGTCCCTAAATATCAGAGGGGTTGGAGGCCCCCTAAAACTGCCTTCGCTTCGAAGACTGTTGAGTACTTCAAAGATAGATATTATTTTCTTACAAGAGACCTTAGTGAATGAGGAGAAGGCCAAACTCTTTTTGACTTCTCTTTTCCCTACATGGATGATTTCAATGGTCAGTTATGTTGGGAACTCGGGAGGTTTGTTGGCTACATGGAACCCCCTTGTGTTTGAATTACAGTCTTACCTTTGTGATGGAGGTATATTGCTGACAGGTTTTCACATACCAAATAAAAGTAGGATCTCCTTCCTAAATTCTTATGGACCTTGTTCAGGCAGAAGACAGTTTTGGGAATGTGTGGAGACTAAAGGTATTTTATCATGGGATGATCTCATTTTAGCGGGAGATTTAAATTTTACAACTAGCGTTGATGAATTTTGGGGTGCAGGAGCTTTGCCTGACCCCTTGGCAGGCTTTTTTAGAAATCTCTTTGAAAAAAATCATATGGTGGATGTACAACCAGCAGAGCTAGTGCCTACCTGGCATAACGACAGGAATGGGACGCATGGTATACAAAAAAGGATTGATATGGTTTATGTTTCGGAAGCACTATTGGTTCATTCATCTAGGTATAGATCATGGGTTGTCACCCATTCTTTTCGGATCATGCGCTGGTGTATTTTCAGTTGGATCATGGAGACTACTCAGTCGCATGCCCTGTTAAATTCAATCCTTTTTTTGAATGAGGATACTTTTGGGGAGATATTTCAGGCGGAATGGAGTATAGTCTTGGGTTATGGTGTGAATGGTGCCCAAAGAAGACTTGCACTGAAGATTCAAAATCTAAAGAACAGAATTAAGTTATGAATTGCTGAAAAAAAAATACAAAATCACGCCCTCATTTATTTAGAAGAACAGATAACATGTCTTGCAAAGCAAAGATGGGAATCTGAATTAAATTCTGAAGGGGGAGGTCGTCTGAAATCTTTGGAATTGGAACGAAATAAGATGATGATGGAGGAAGAGGCTCGGTGGCGGTTGAAGAGCAGAACAACTTAGATCCAGTGTGGAGATATCAATACAAAGTAATTTCATCATTTTGCTAGTTACAGGCGCAATAAAAATTTTATGTGGAAATCAAAGATGATGAGGGGCACATTCATCAAGGGAAGGAATCTTTAAAGAAAGAAGAAAAACGTTTCTTCAGTTCTTTCTATCAAGAAGCGGATGAGAACATGATTGTGGAACATGTTGAAATTGTAAGAATGTACCCCAGGATAGTTTCAGATGAAGAAGTAGTATCTCTTGAAAATCTTGTCTCGGAGGAAGAAGTTTTAGAGGTACTAAAAGGATTTACTAAAGACAAAAGCCTGGGGCCTGACGGGTGGAGCGTATAATTCTTCATACATTTTTTTGACTTGGTTCCTAAAGATTTGATGGAGGTTGTCGAAGAATCGCCCATTACTGGCAAGGTGAATAGGTCTATGAACTCTACCTTCATTGCTCTCATCCCAAAGGTAAATGGCCCGACAAACTTTGGGGATTTTCGGCCGGTTGCATTATGCAATCTTTGTTATAAGTTGATATCAAAGATAATAGCTAAGAGACTGAGACTAATCCTTTTGCAATCACTACCCAAGGAATAGTTTGGTTTTTTGAAAGGCAGGCAAATAATTGATGCGATTGGAACTGCTCAGGAGTGTCTCCATAGCATTAAAGAAAAAAAACTCCAGGCTCTAATTCTCAAAATTGATCTAAGGAAAGCATATGATTTCATAAGTTGGGATTTCCTTAGGCTAGTCTTACTTTATTGTGGCTTCAAGCTGCCCACGAAAAAATGGATAATGGGATGCATTTCGTCGGCTTCTTTCATGATTCTTGTCAATGGAGAACCTTCGGATTTTTTTGGAAGCGACAGGGGGCTTAGACAGGGATGCCCATTTCCATCGCTCCTCTTTATCCTTATCATGGAGGGTTTGATTTTGGCTTTAAAAAGCATCCAAGAGAATGGACTTTTGACTAGTATAAAAGTTTCTCGTTTAAATAAAATACTCCATCTTCTGTTAGTAGATGGCATTCTAATCATGTCATCTGGCTCAATTGCAGAATGGGAGGAGATCAACGGGATTTTAAAGCTCTTTTGTAATGCTTTTGGTCTTTGTATTAATCCTCAAAAAACCACCTTTCATCGGTATGGTGTTAACCATACGGTTATGGAAACTTTGAAATCTGTTTATCCTTACAACTTTCGAGATCTATCTGAGGGGTTTAGATACCTCGAGGTTTTTTTAAAGGTTGATAGATACAAATCGGACGACTGGATCTGGCTTGTTGAAAAATACGAAAAGAGGATCAGTCATTGGTGCTCTAGGTGGTTGTCTTTAGGGGGGCGCCTGGTCTTGATCAAAGCGGTTCTTGAGATTCAACCAGTCTATTGGTTGACACTAGCAATTCTACCTTCTACGATCCAAAATAAAATTCGACAAATTATCTTTAGCTTTCAATGGTCGGGTTGTCAGAATAACAAGAGAATTCACCTATGCAATTGGCAGGTGATTGCTAGGCCAAAGCATCTTGGGGGCTGGGGACTGTGAAACTTGATCAGTTTCAGTAGATCTTTGGCAACTGACAGTCTTTGTAGGGTTCTTATGAAGGAATGCCTATGGCACCGAGTGATAAAGGAAAAATACTTTACATTTGTGTCAGTTCATCGTTGGCTTCACACCATGGATATTTACAAAGAAAGAGGTTCTCAAACATGGACTTACCTTCTTAAATCGTTACACCTTATTTTGCATTGGATTGTGTGGAGCCCTGGAGACGAAAAATCCATTATGATTGGGAAAGACTGCATCTTGGGAATGGGGGACGCGGCATTACTTTTGGGTGATTTGGTTGCTGCTATCAATAGGAAAGGTCTATTTTTCTTATTTTAGGCTCAGACGGGATCACAAGCGGGGAGGATCACTCAGAATTGGATTTCTAGTGCATAATTGGAACTGACAGGGCACTTACAAGTTGAATGGAGTCTCTTTTGATGCGTGCTCATCAACAATGGAGTCTACATGCAAGCAAAGCTGGGTACCCTTAAATGGTCAATGGGCAACTCAACGGGTTTGATTTTTGTCAAGAACATCTATATGGCAACCGAGAATATGAAAAGGAATTTTAATTTAGGTAGATGGATAAAGGCGACGTGGGATTGGAACATTCCTCTTAAGATAAAGTTGTTTACTTGTCTATTATTGGAGAACAAAATTCTATCTTGGGAGAACCTTCAACGAAGAGGTTTTAGTGGACCGGGTATGTGTCTCTTATGCAAGTTGAATGCATAAACTACTCAGCACCTGTTCTTGGGTTGCGCCTTCATGGTGGAAGTATGGAGGAAGATCAAATCCATCATAAATTATTCTGGCAACTGGGTTGGAACTAATCTAAATGGTTGTTTCAAGCGATGGAAAATTTTAAATTTTAATGTGCAGTCTTTACCAGCTCTAATCTATTGGAATATCTAGGGGGAACAGAACCAGGTTATTTTTGAAGACAAAGAACAAGCAATACTAAAGGTGATCCATCTATCTCTTTTGTCCATGAGGGAACACACTCATGCGTCGAAAGTTCCTATCCGGAGATTAGGACTCACACAGGCTAGTATGGGTGGTGTAGTTGGATGGTTCAATGGACCGGCTACCTCTTCAGGATTAAACAATAGAGCGAGAGGGGTCATCAGAATAAGTGAGCAATGCAGATATAAATGGGTCCTAAATTGCGGTCCGAGCACCAATACAAGAGAAAAACTTCTTGGTGCATGGGCATTGCTTACTTTGGCTACTCGATTGTCCTTACAGTCGATACATATTATGGGTGATTCCAAGATCATTATAGATTGGTGGCACGGAAAAGGTCGACTTCAGGTTATCTCTCTGGATTGTTGGAAGGACAAAATCACTACTTTAATCACCTCCTTCCAAAAGATTTCCTTTGATCATGTTTACAGAGAGGAAAATCAAGTTGTAAACAAACTTTCAAAGCAGGTGCTCATCAGAGACCCAGGGAAACTCACCTATTTTCAGTGTATTGAGGAGCATGAGGGGCCCGACATGTATCTTGACCTTTACTAGTTTTCCTAGAGTATTTGTTTGTTGCCTGGTTATTTATGGGATGATTCTGCGTGCGGTTATGACACTTTGTTTTTTTTTCTTGTTAGGAGGGAGAGCTCAATTGTAGAGACTTTCCTGGAAGATGACTGTGTTGTCTTTTTTTTTTCTTTGGCGAAGATAACTAGTAATTGGGAGATGGGGTCTTCGTGTTTTTGGAGTGGAAAAACATTGCTAAATGGTCATTACCACCAGTTTTGTATGACCTTTTTGTATAGAATAGTTTAGATTCTCTATTTAAATATAAAATGAATTTTTTTGAGGAAAAAATACAACTTCTTCAATCTCAAAAGTCTCACCTCTATTAAACAATAGTTTAGATTTAAGATATTTCTTTAACTCGTGATTTAGAAGAATATTAAAAGATTAATGTATATAGATCATTTATAATAATAATATAATCATATAATTTTATTAATTTTAAAAAAAAATAACATATTCATACTTAACCATCTTTAGGATAAAGCAAGTTATTATAAAAAATAAATGTTAAGTGTTGTCATTAACATTTAAATGATAATAATAAAACATAATTAATTAGAGAAGACATCAAAGACATTTCATGATGGGAGCATTAATAGACAATTACTATAAGGAAAATAACATGAACCATGTGAAGCAAGTTATTATAAAAAATAAATGTTAAGTGTTGTCGTTAACATTTAAATGATAATAATAAAACATAATTAATTAGAAAAGACATAAAAGACATTTCATGATGAGAGCATTAATAGACAATTACTATAAGGAAAATAACATGAACCATGTGAGGATGAATAATGTTTCCAATTTTATTTTTATTTACAAGTTTGATTAAAAATTTTAAAATTTTAATTATATATATTATAAAATTTAATTTAATATTATAAAAATATTTATTAATAATAAATTTTATATAATAAATATATATTTTTAAAAATATATAAAATAAAACAATTTTATTTATATTCACAAAACACTTTACAAACTTCAAATGATTCCCAGTATTTCTAATACACCTTCATTATTAAAACTTTACATAATGCTTAATAATTGCGATGCCACTAGAAAATTGACCTTCATATTCCGATCAATGATAGTTGTAAAAAATAATTATCTTGATGGGGCCACAAACGCATCCAATGATACCACAAAATTGATGTGGATAGCAAACAAATATTATACGTAATATGTATTTGATATTTCAAATTTCCATCAACTCTACAATTAAACTGAACTATTCGTAATACATATAAATTTTATGAATTTGATAAATAGAATGGAATATTTTTTATATAAATATAGTAGTTGATTTAATTTACTTTAAAGATATATTATTAATTTTTTAAAATTATATACATTTTCTCCATTTATCTTTATTGACAAAATTTACACATAAATGATTGTCATTTATCTTTATTTATAAAATTTACACATAAATGATTGTGTTATAAAATATTTTTAATATAAGGGTTACATAAAATAATGTGATGCTCACATTGGTATCTTTAATTTTTTCTTGTTTATAGTATTTCTGGAGAATCATCTAAAAAAATGAAAAAATATAAAAGTGTTTTATAATTTATAATCTCAAAATCAAAGGCAATACACCTTATTCTATCTTTCTCACAAAAGCGATTTTTCTTTCCATTGAGAGCTAACTAACTCAAATATGGCTAACATAAAAATGTCAAATCTTAACTAAATCATTAAGAAAAGAAGATGTTACTTTACAGAATAAGGATAATATTAAAAATATTATTACATCTAAATCTAAATTTAAGGAGAAATTATGATGTGATGAAGAATTATAGAATAAAATAAAATCAAAAGTATATCTTTGTTTTAATTAGTGTAAAGAAGAAAATTAGTATTACTGAAATAAGAACAAACTTTCACCAGTTCCATAGTAAAATAGGACAAACTTTCACGAGCGCCATAGTGAAATAGGATGTTAGACAATTCATAAAATGCAGTGTATAGAAATAATTTGCCATTTTTGTGACACTAAGAGAGTTGAAGATGAAAAACACTTTCTCATAGAATGTCCTACTTACACCCACATCAAATCATAATTTTAAATATTTATTACGTTCCTAACCTTTTAACTCATCAAAACTATGGTG
>JZKD02S0710608.1:100893-125520 GCA_000966675.3 Picea glauca | reverse complement strand
AAGCTTCTATTAGGTCTTCTTACATCCGCCTTATTCTATTTTATTGAAAGGCCTTATTAATATTGACCTTTATTACATCTGAATATATTGTTCTACCTATGTGCGAGTTAGGACCTTAACATGTCCGCCCCCTTAAAAACAACCTTGTCCTCAAGGCTTGAGATGAGGAAATTGTTGCAGAATGGTAGTTGGCTCCCAAGTTGCGTATGCTGGAGTTGTATCTTTCCACTGTACTAGCACTTCCTTGATGGTTCTCTGACATAGGCGACGCTCACGCTGGTCCAAAACTACTTCTGGTTGTAGCCAAATGGATCCTTCTTCAGCTAACTCTGGAAGGTTGGTTTGAATTTGACACTTAGCTCCAATCACCTTATTTAAGCATGAGACATGAAAAACAGGATGTAGCTTTGAATTGTTGGGCAAAGCTAACTGATAGGCGAATTGTCCCACATGCTTGAGTATGGTATAAGGACCATAAAATTTGGGCGCTAGCTTTTGACGATGCTCGGCCTTGAGGGAAGTTTGCTTGTAAGGTTGCAGTTGAAGAAACACCTGATCCCCTTCCGCAAATTGACGTTTAGAGCGAACTTGATATGCTTGTTACTTCATGTGATTATGTCCCATGACCAAATTCTCTTTGAGGGTACGGAGAATAGTCTCTCGAGATGTAAGTGTTAGGTCAACCGCCTGGACCTTCGAGGCACCCAGTATGTATGAGAGAATTGAAGGTGGCTTTTGTCCATATACCGCTTCAAAATGAGTCATGCGTGTAGTTGTATGGTATGAAGTGTTGTACCACCATTCAACTAGGGGTAACCATTGAGCCCATTGATTTTTCTTTTCCAAGGAAAAACACCTCAAATATGTTTCCAAACACTTGTTGACAACTTCCATTTGGCCATCAGTCTGGGGATGATAAGCTGTGATGAGATGCAATTCGGTGCCTTGTATCTTGAACAGTTCTTGCCAAAAATTTCTTGTGAAAGTTGGGTCGCGATCAGAAACAATAGAGTGCGGCATGCCATGAAGCTTGAAGACCTGATCCATGAATATTTGAGCCACCGTGGATGTTGTAAATGAGTGTTGAAGGGCGCAAAAATGAGAATACTTGGAAAGGCGATCAACAACCACCATGATGACAGATTTATTTTGCGATTTAGGTAAGTCGGTAATAAAATCCATAGAGATATCCTTCCAAATAGCAGGTGGAATTGGGAGTGGTTGTAGTGTGCTCGATGATTTGACTGTTTCTCCCTTGTTGCATTGACACACATCACATTCCGCTACAAAATTACGAATGTCCTGTTTCATACCATCCTAGAAAAAGGAACGTTTGACCATGTCATAGGTTTTGGCGAACCCGAAGTGCCTTGTTGTGGGTGTAGCATGAAGCTCAGAAAGTACCGTGGATTTAAGCTTTGATTGTTTACTTAAATACAAATGACCTTTGTATCAAAGTTCCTCATGGAGCCAAGAGTACCCTGGGGAAGCTGGAGCCTTGGATTGCAATTGGTGGATCAACTATGAACTTTTGGGATCTTGTAGTCATTCCTGGCAATCAGCTTGGAGCCAATCTAGTATAATGAATGAAAGAGAAAAAAGGGATCCTTCATCTTCATATTTTCGGGAAAGTGCATCCGCAACCACATTGTCTTTGCCTTTCTTATAAATGATCTCATAATCATATCCAAAGAGTTTAGTCACCTATTTTTGTTGTTTTGGGGAGGAAATGCGTTGTTCCAGAAAATACTTGAGGCTTTGATGGTATGTATTAATTTGGAAACGTTTCCCCTATAGATAAGGATGCCACAGATCCATGGCATGGAGAATAGCCAACATTTCCTTTTCATAGATGGATTTGCCCAGATTTTTTTCAGATAGTTGCTTGCTGGTAAAGGCCAAAGGTCGACCCTCTTGCATAAGGACACCACCAATTCCTTTCCCCGAGGCATCACATTCCAACACAAAGGTCTTTGTGAAATCGGGAAGGGCGAGGACTGGAGTGGTGCACATGACCATCTTCAAGGTCTGAAAAGCTTGAGTAGCTGTTGGAGTCCAAGTGAAAGAGTTCTTTTTTAGAAGAGTAGTGAGAGGTGCTGCAATCTTCCCATAATTCTTAACAAACTTGCGATAATACCATGTTAAGCCTAGAAATCCACGCAAGCTCTTAAGAGTATTTGGGTGAGGCCAATCTTGCATAGCTTCAATCTTTCTAGGATCCACCCTAACACCATCTTTTCCAACCAGATGACCCAAGTATTCTACTTCTGAGGCGCCAAAAGCACATTTCGACTGTTTCATGAAAAGTTGGTGCTGAGAGAGTAGATGGAGAACTTGATCCACATAAGCAAGATGGTCTATCCAGGTTTTTCTATAGATGAGGATATCATCAAAGAAAACTAAGACAAAATGGTGGAGAAAAGGATGGAAGACATGATTCATGAGGCTTTGGAAGGTGGAGGTGGAATTACACAAGCCAAAGGGCATGACCAAAAACTCATAGTGGCCCTCATGAGTTCTAAAGGTAGTCTTGAGAGTGTCTTCCTCTTTCATACGTATCTGGTGGTAGCCCAAACAAAGATCTAGTTTAGTGAAGAATTGGACACCACTCAATTCATCCAGGAGGTCATCAATGACAGGAATGGGGAATTTGTCTTTGATGGTAAGTTTGTTGAGGGCATGGAAGTCAGGACACATTCGCCAAGAATGTTCTTTCTTCGGGACCATGACCACAGGAGACGAGTAGGGGCTCGTACTAGGGTAGATAACGCTTGCATTAAGGAGTTCCTCGACCATTTTCTCAATTTCATTTTTTGGGGAAAATGGGTGATGATACAGATGGATACTGGGAGGAAGGCTTACAGGTACAAGGGGAATGGAATGATCATGAACACCATGGGAAGGAGGGAGGCCTTGGGGACTGGAAAAGACCAATTGATGTTTAGAAAGGATGGCTTGGAGGTCTTGTGGTATCGAGGGTGTCTCTGTTGCTTGTATGGCATGGAATTGGGCAATAACACCAGAATGACCCTTTTTTAGCAGCTTTTCCATGCGATGGGAAATAATGATCTCAGGTGAACCAACGGTGATGCCTTGGAACTTATATTGGTGGCCCTCTTGGTCGAATTTCATGGTTAAGTCTTTAAAATCCATGAGAATGGGACCCAAAGTCCTTAGCCAGTCTGCACCCAACACAACGTCACAACCTCCCATGTCGATAGAAAACATATGGGATTTCAGGTGGTAGTCACCAATTTGGAGACACACATTTTCACAACACCCTCCACATTTCATGGAACCACCATTGGCAATCATGATTTGGAAATTATTGAYGGCATGGATGTAGCAATGAGTTTCTTGGGCAATGCGGCGATGAATAAAATTATGGGTGTTGCCACTATCAACCAGAATGATGACCTTCTGATGCTTGATGTAACCGATTAGCTTGAGGGTTTGGGGAGCGGAGAAGCCAGTGAGAGCATTGAGGGAAATTATCGGTTCTACTTCGGGAGGGTCTGAGGGAGGGGTTATGTTAGTGGGTTCAGGTGACTCAAACACAGAGGGAGTTTCTTCATCTTCTTTCGAAATCTCCTTGGAGATGGCCATAAAAATATTTTGTTCTTTACACTTGTGGCCTAGGAAATATTTGTCATCACATTTATAACAAAGGCCTTTGAGTTGGCGTTCAGCCATTTCATCCCTGGTCAATTTTTGGATCTTTAGTGGAGCAGAGGGAGTAGTGGTATTTACTAGTTTAGGGCGAGGGATAAAGGAGGGTTTGTGTTTTTGAGTAGATACAACATGTTGTGCTTCTTTAGCTCTTTTAGTAGCCTCCACCCAACTCTTAGGCCGAGCCATGAGGACATGGGCCCGAATTTCATCCTTGAGGCCGCTGATAAAACACTCTCGAAAAAAGGCATCATACATGCCCTCTGTTCTAAAAGCCAGGCGCTCAAAGGCATCTATAAAGTCTTCCACTATTCCCAGTTGTTTCATCTTTGTCAAACGACCCAAATGGTTGGTGTCAGTGTCAAAGCGTTCATAAATATATGCCACAAAGTATGTCTAAGCAATATACCCTGGACGAGAAGTTTTTCTCCATTGCCACCATTGCCAACGTTCTTGATCTAGATGGAGAACACCATACCAGAGTTTGGCCAAGTCATCTGTAATGTCGTATAAAGAGAAGTAATGTTCCATTTGGGTTACCTAACCAGTGGGTTCCAAGCCATGAAATTTGGTCACATCCACCCATGGAAGGCGTAGGTCACGTTGAAAGTGATGGTTCTGCAAGGTATAGGAATGAGAGGAATGGTCACCTTCAGTATGTGGAGGTGAGGAAGAGGAAGGGTTATCTATAGGGATATGAAATTTGGTGCAGAGTGTCAAAAAGATTGATTCAAGCTGGATGGTGGGGTCTTGTTTGATTTCCCCCATTAAGGACTGCATGGTTGTATTGATGGCGGTAACATTGGCACTGAGTTGTTTCACTTCTTGTTGGGTCTCAATGAGACCAGATTGCAAGGTGTTGAAGCGAGCTTCCAAGTCTTGGCTAAGAGTATGGGCCATGAGGATGAGGAAATTGAAAAGGGGTGGGCGGGGTAAACAATTTTGGCCGAAAAAATGATATGGATGAATGCGATAAGGGAGAAAAGATGAATCCAATGGAATAGGTCTCAAATAATGGTGAAAAAATTTCCAGACTTTTTTTTTACAGAGTTATACTCCGGTCTGAAGAATACTACAGAGAGCAAATGCCCAAATGCTTAACCAGAAAGAAATGTGTATTTACTTGGCAACCTGAACACAGTTGCGCGCCAATAGATCTTGTCTTTTTTAATTTGTTTATGTTTCTATCCCCCAAGGGTTAGGTATTCAAGGGTTCTACAGACAAGGGTTTTCCCTGTGCTATAGCTCTCTGATATACGTGTGGGGTCCAATAGTAGTACTTGGCCCAATATCTCAGGGCACTAACTAAGGAGGATAGATTGTACCCTTAGCCGTACTACCTGACTACCCAGGTACTAGAGAGTATCTTCCCGAGTGTTGTTCTCGGTGACACTATAGCAGTCAGGCGGCCGATCGATTTATCTAAAGAGGGCTTCAGGTAATCTAGGCCGATCCATACACAGGCATTGTCTGATGCGCTACCACTTGAAGGGGTACCAATAGGCGTTACAAGGGTGGCCAATAGATGTGCGCTTAAGTACCACTTGTATTTCCTGCGTGTATGAATCCCTCAACCGCGGGTTTATGTGTGTAACAACATATCTCTATGGCTTAAGGACGCTACAATACGTCTCTACCTTGAAAAAAATTTAGCCCACACTTTCTACCGAGGAAAGTGCTCTGATACCACTTATAATATACCATATATAAAATGTATGCATAACTGAAATAAAATGCTATTAATGGAAGAATAACAACAATATAGCCAGAACATTCACCACAATAACACTGAAATGATATAAGAATAACAACAAAAATAGCACTTTGAATCTGAAAGCAATGTTCACGGGCCTCTTCGAGGGGGCAACCTCCAGTTGAGCAGAGTTCTATTACAATAATATCCAAGCTAGGGTTCTCATACCCTAGACTCCTATTTATACTAAAAAGAAGCATGTAGAGGAATATCCTTCTAGAAGCGGAAAATTCTATTAGGTCTTCTTACATCCGCCTTATTCTATTTTATTGAAAGGCTTTATTAATATTGACCTTTATTACATCTGAATATATTGTTCTACCTATGTGCGGGTTAGGACCCTAACAAAACAACTGCATATCCACTGGTGGGTGCAGGGGATGAACACCGTAAAGTGCCCCAAACAAAACAATAACAATCCCCAAAAAAAAAAATAAAAAAATAGCTCCAACCACCGCTGCTACACCCCAACCCTACAAGGCTGAATCAAAGAAAAGAAACCAGCAAGGACCAAACCAGCGAGAAAGAATGAAGAGGTTGAATTGCACCCCCAATGCCCCAAAGAGCAAACCCCATCCAAACAAACAGAACCAACAACCCAGGAACCAACGAACCAGCAAGAACCACCGAGCCAGTGAACAACATATGTATCTCCAACGATTACAAAACTGCAACCCAAACAGAAAAGGAACTGAAAACACACAAGGAACATGCGACTACAAATAAGCAAACATTCTTACTTGCAAACTGCAAACTAAACACCAAACAAGGAATACAAAATGAAACCACCACATCGAAACTTACTCTGAAACGATGAAATGCAGAAGCACAGCTCGAATCACCAGCGAAACAACAACAAGCATCAATCGAGAAACTAGCGAACAAGAACCACTCACTGAACCAGTAAACAATGTATGTAGCCTCAATGATTACGAGGATGAAGCATACAATGGAAGCAACCGACAAACCAACGAAGAAGAAGCAGTCACTGAACCAATAAACAATGTATGTAGCTTCAATGGTAGAACAAGGACGAAACATACAATGGCTATTGAACTGGCGGTATACAATCAACTACAAATTCACTGTAACTGTATACAAAATTTCGAGGAAAAATGTACTCCGAGAACCGTATTTACATAAACATTTAAGACTCTCAGGTTGTCTAAGCACCTTGCAGAATGCAAACATTTAAGCTGTCAGGGGTGTTGCAGAACGTCGCGTCATGTGAACATTTACGCAGTTAGTCCTATTAACGCATCTCATAATAAGTGTCAATACATTTCAAGAAATATACATCCGCCAAAGACGCTATAAACTTTGGAATTCTCAATCACTACAAAGCTTGGATATCAAAAATTTTCAATATGCTTATTACATATCAAAACTTGAGGATATATTCGGGTAGCAGAAAATGCTAATACAAACATTCGAACTAATGCTAGCATTAATCAACCTTGAAGCAAGATACATGAAAAATATATGATTAAAACATACTGACTACGAGAAAAACTTTGGATATGTTGCCATATAGTACATTGGGAATAGCGAAGCCGGCAATAAGACCTCCAATCTCTTATCCAATCAGATCAGTACATATATGTTACTTTTTATTATATAAAAATATATGCTTTTATTTCCATAGCTCCAACAGTAGGTATTGTGTAGATATTCCGGGTCAAAGGACAAAGTAATATGCAGTCAATGATTTATCGATTGCTATAGTCCCTCTACGCCTATGGCAGGGACTAATAATAATAAGGGAAGGAAATATAATTATTATTTTTATTCACACAATTTTCATTGTTCTGTCAGATTCCCTTCTTAATGCAGCTTCATCCAATTTTGGTTTAAAATACTGGGTATTCATGTGATTTCATATTTTATGATGTTTTTTTAATTGGGTGAACATATTTGAATGGTCGGAGATGGGTTTAACATTTTTTATTTGGGTTAAAGTTATGGCTAATACATTTAACCATTTAACAACCCAAATATCAATTCCAACTCTGATTAACTCTGGATTTGTAGTGTAAACTCCAGGATAAGTTGTTACCTCACGTGCCACGTAATTGGGGCTTCCAAAAGTAGTATGAAGTAACCCATCTGCCTAGAATTCCAGGTTCATAGATGATATCAGAGATCCCTCTCAACAATTATTGCATTATTTCCATTTTCCAAATGTAATTGCAGGCATACCTGCTGAGGCCGAAGTTAGATATCTTCACATTTCAATTTGAATCCAGTAGAACGTTTTCGGGTTGATCATTCAAATTCAAAAAATAATGTTTATGTCAGATAAAACGGGTAGAACTACGAATCATCATACTCCAATGATATGTGGTTTTCACTGCATATATATACCTTCAAATCTCTGTGGTAAATACCCCTACTGTGACAATATCCTACTGTGTCAATAAGCTGCTGGAAATACTTTCTTACCTCGTTTTCCTCTAGCTTGCCATCACACGACTGCACATGGAAAAGGGAGATTAGGTTTTAACACCACATTCTAGCAACAACCGCAGAAAAACAAATCTATGTGGATATTAGGGTAGACACCATCCATCCGAATCTAGAGAATTCTAAAGCGAAAAAAAAAAAGAGAGAAAGAAAGAAACAATCTCTGGCTCAAAATTTGAACTTTGGTAAATCTATGTGGATAATAAATTTTGCAGTCAACCAACAAATCATGTACCTCTGAAACTCGCAATCCTTTAAATTCAACCAGCTCAAAACCCTAGCATTTCCACTAGTATGATGTTAGGTAAAGGCTAAAAGCACAAATATGAGTAAAACTTCAAACCCTGGTTAATCTATAACAATAATTTGCAGGCAACTAACAAGGCAAATACCTCTGAAATCGTAGACTATAGAGAAAAGTTATCAAATTAATAACATATCTGCCATGACAAATTGTTAAAGTCTGAATATGTTATTGCTTGTTGCCACATTTTAACCCGCAATTTTCATGAATAGCGAAGATAGAATTTTGCAAACTTCGACCACTGAAATAAACTGCAATTTTCCACAAAAAAGTTACAATACCACCAGAAACCCGTACCAATCGCCATGGATGAATGAATGGATGTCAAATCCCCTCCTCCTAACATTTTTGTGATCTGTGTGGTAGGTGCACGCCTGAGGAAAGCTATAGTCGGTGCTGACAATTAGACGAGACTAACATTAATACTACAGTCGGTGCTAACAATTACAACGCACTAACATTAATGCAAGTAGTTGTGACTATTAATGCAGGCCGGGCAATAAGACTTCAAAGTTGAAGTCCAATAGGATTGAACATAAAAATGGTTTTCAATTTATTTTAATTCCAATAAAAATTATTTTCCATATTTTAGTATGTTAAACATTGCCAATCCAAAAAAATTAAAAGTCAACTACACAACTAATAGTTAGTCAACGACTAACTCATCACTATAGTCCCAGGCCTTTCGGCATGGACTAATAACCAAATAATATCATTTATCTTTAAAAAAAATATATTAAAATAAGAGAAATTAAAATTTCATCTTTTATTTAAGCACACCAAAAAAGTTAAATTATGAATCTATGGAATTTATTCAAGGCATTAGAATTATTAGGAGAAATTGGAGATCACGATGTTTCTAATACTTAATTATGTTAATTGTGTCTTTCATTTGGCAGGTAAAGGATTCCAATTTTGACAGCTGCAATAAATTTATGAACTTAAGAAACCAATAGGCATTGTAATTTGGGTTAAAAAAAATAAAACTTTTCAAAGAGAAAAATGGTGTAAAAACATTTTTTTTTATTGAAAGTCTAAGTTTCGTAAAAAAAATAAATTGTTCCCAATTATATATATATATTCTTTTAAGCTGCAGTTTGAATTGCATATTATTAAGCCTTGATTGAATTAATATGATCCACTAAAATTCCCAATTGACTCAATTATGCAATGAAAAGAGATCATTGACAAAAATGTCAAAATTTTCTTAAACCCAAATTTGAGTCTACTAGAAGTATGAGATAACTTCAATAAGTCCAGGTGAGTCTAAAAAATAGTATTAATTGAGAACATAATTTAATAAAAACATGATCAAGCAACCAAGGGTCATGAATCAAGCCAACCATAAGGAAAGGATATCTCAAAATTAGACCAAAAGAGTTTATCCGATAATGCCAAAAATAATTGCATACCATCATCAAAATATAGTAAGTTATTCAAATGTAGGACCGAAAACCAAGACTTAGAAAAGAAATATAGGGAGTGGTTCCAAAGTTTAATGGGGAAGGGGGGCTTTATTTTTTCTGAAAAAAATGAATGGGAATTTGTTTAAGGTTAAAGAAATAGAAACACATTGGATGAACCAATTATCTTTGTCTAGTATTCCCCAAAAGACTTATTCACACTTAATGTTAAATATAAGTCCATATGACCATAAAAGCCTATTTCTAAGTTATGGGAACCACCATGCATGCTTGAATCTGAAATATATTCCCACCAAGCACTGAACATCAGGTAATTGACACACCTTCTCTTTGAGCCAATTTAAGAGGTTAATTATTCATTAACTTTAAATCCACACATGCTTAACTTTAGGCATGACCCAGGGCCTTCACTTTTAGTAAGTAAAATAATTCTCTATGTGTATTCCTATTCTCTCTTTTACCCAGCATTGCTCCGTTGTCCACAAGCATCCATAGCCCCAACAAAGTTTCCTTAGTATCATATAAGCATAGCCTCACTTCCAACGAACATCCATAGCCCCGACGGGTTTACTTGTACTTCCCACACTACTCACAATGTTTTCAACTTCCTTTTATTTTATGTCATGCTCACACTTATTTATTTATATATATGTATTGCATATGTAATTGGGTGTACAGGTAGTGGGGTGATATAAAATTTGTTTTGATTTTCTTGCCATGTTATTTACTTCCAAATATTATTGCATGGTTCTTCCCTTTGTCAATTGTAACAATTCATCTGTTACGACAACAAAAGAGACATACAACATGTAATTATTATTTTTTGCATTAGGAATTATCCATTACAATTAATAACAACATCATTGACACACCATCCAATATGTTAGCGAAACAATATTAACACATTATCAATCATTCACGACATAAATCCGAAACATCATTTCCATGAATAACGATACACATATAGATGCATTAACAAAAATAAATAGCGGCCCTTAATCATTGCATTCATACAAAAAAATAAGGACACATAAACAATACGAATCACAAAGCGCTCAACTCCTCTCATCAGGATAATCATCAGATAACACCATGATAACATGCGATAACATAACACTAACTTAAGGATTATAAAGATAATCATAATAATGACCTAAGATACTACCCTCCCAACCTACCTTGCAAGGTTAGGACCTCCAGGACACATAAACAATGCTCAAGCCCAAGATCCAATTGATTTTAACCATTTAAGGTCTTAAGGTTGGCAAATGTTTTGAGGAACAAGGAGGTGTCTACATCCCACTAACAACAAGTCCAATCATCATCTAGATCAATCCATCAATCATGTTCATCAATCATCATAGCGCAACAATAATCAGTATCACCATCAATCATACATCCATATTAAATATTCGATGTGCGTGAGAGTAACAATTCTAGAACAGTCACATGCCAACTTAAGTAAAGGTGCAATAGAAACTAGCCACTAAATCAGTCATAAATCAAATAATTCAAGACACGAGATTAATTAACATTAAAATCAAGGTGCAAGAGAAAAATGAAGAAGCAATCGCATGCCCACTTAAATTAAGTCGCACATGTAATTCTATTATTATATCACAACAAATCAATGACGCAAGGTAAATATTTATTAAATTGTTGTGGCGCCTAACTACACAAATCCTTCAATACATCATCTTTTATGCACGTGAGAAATTTATTATCTAGAACAACATTCCTTTCATTATGTCCATTTGCGCAAAATTCTAAGGTCCACAAAATAATTTACTTACACTATATTTTACACGCGCGATAAATATATCTTCTAATTAATCTCATCATCAATATGTATTGCGTAAGGAAATCTAAACTATAAATTCAACATACATCATATTACGTTTAGGCACAATAGTATCATCCATTTAAATCAGTGCACAAGGAGATCTCCTCCTTTCAAAAATTATGCGTCAACTCAATTAATGGCGGAAGAGTAAACTACACACATGACTATCCACACCTAGCTATATATAGCATGGCACGAGTAAACTTATGACTAAATATTTTACCCATCCACAATATTCTTAAGGCACAACGAAACAACAATTTACAATACCATTAAAAGAAGAGCATATAACATTTAAGGACTATGAATATAGCATCAAGGAATATAGCATTAAAGACTCGGAATATAACATCAATGAATATAGCATAGAGGAGAGCATATGGCATTAAAGACTCTGAATATAACATCAATGAATTTAGCATAAAGGAAAGCATACAACATTAAAAACTCTGAATATAGCATCAATGAATTTAGCAGAAAAAGAGCTAATAGCATTAAAGAAATCTGAATGTAAATGTTAAATTGAAATTTACTCCATAATCATAATTCATGTAATTCAACCTTCTTATTAAGTAACTAGAACTGCACCAAGATGGAGGACTCCCACCCACGCAGAGATAAAAATGGGATACAGAGAGGTATCAGTCCGAATTTGTTGGGTGAAGAGGGAGAAAAACATAGGGAATTAAAGGTGAAGACATGTGCTAGCCTCCCCCACAGGCTGAGAACAATTTTCTCAACAAAAACATAGATAAATAAAGGTGAAGACATGTTCTATCCTCCCCCACAGGATGGGCACGATTTTCTCAATAAAAATGCAGAGAAATAAAGGTGAATACATGTGCTAGCCTCCCCCATAAGTTGAGAATGATTTTCTCAATAAAAACACAGAGAAATAAAGGTGAAGACATGTGTTAGCCTACCCCATAGGTTGAGCACGATTTTCTCAATAAAAACACAGAGAAATAAAGGTGAATACATGTGCTAGCCTCCCCTAGAGGATGACCATGATTTACTCAATAAAAACATAGAGAAATAAAGGTGAGGACATGTGCTAGCCTCCCCCACAGGATGACCATGATTTACTCAATAAAAACACAGAGAAATAAAGGTGAAGACATGTGCTAGCCACCCCCACAGGTTGATTATGATTTTCTCAATAAAAACACATAGAAATAAAGGTGAAGAAATGTGCTAGCCTGCCCCACAGGATGAGCACGATTTTCTCAATAAAAACACAGACAAGTAAAGGTGAAGACATGGGATAGCCTCCCCCACAGGATGAGCACAATTTACTCAATAAAAATGCAGAGAAATAAAGGTGAAGACATGTGCTAGCTTCCCCCATAGGCTGAGCACGATTTTCTCAATAAAAACACAAAGAAATAAAGGTGAAGACATGTGCTAGCATCCCCACGGGCTGGGCGTAATAAGCATTCAACAAATAAAATGCAGAGGAAAAACGTTGAGCCCAATGAAGAGAACTGAAGGTAACCACTTGGAGAAATTAAAGAACGAAATGCTGTGAAAAAAATTGCAAACAATCTCAGAGGCCAACTGTCAAGGATGAGGAGAAGGGGACATGGTCCAAATAATTTAAAATGCAGAGGTGCAATGAATGCTTTCTAGATCAATTTGGGGCTGCAACTTCAGTTAAAAACTTAAAGTGGGACAGAGAACATCAACGCCATGATGAAGCCTAAGGCTGGGAAAATCTCTCATGGAGAATAAATACAAGACAAAATTACCACAACGACATGCTTAACTGAATCTCAACAAAACCATTAAACCTTGAATATATTTCCCAGCAACGCATATGCAATGAAATAAAAATACAATTTTAATTGAAAGTAATGAGCGTAATCTCAATTTAGAATTACCATAACCAGAGGTAAAGAATCTGAAACTATTTTTCCGTGCTTGCACTCCCTCATGTCTCCTGCTTGCTAATCGTGAAGACCTCACTGATACCTCTCAACCAATGCTAGGGGTACTCTTCTTCCCCCTTAGCCTCCTGAGCTGCAAAGGGGCCACACACACAAAACTAGAGAAAAATCTAGCTCCCATCTCGCCTCGCAAGGTCGAGCTACCACTCTCTTTTCGAGCTGGGTATCCCAATTCCCACAAGAAAAACCAGTCAAAGAAATCCCAACAACATAACCTTATGCATACCAGTCGTGATCCCTTCCTCTTCTCAGCCATTAATTTTATAGAGTTCTTCTTAGTGACCACTTTCCATTTGCACAATTAATTCATTTTATTAAAATTTAATTAGGAAATACTCTCCCCCGTACACTAGTCACCCAATCCCTTAGTTGCACCAGAAATTAATTTATTTAATTTAATTAAATGTCAATTTCCCTCACCCATCCTAAAAGTGCTCCTAAAAGCGTTCATTGTTGTCCCTTTATTCCCTCTATTTCCTTTTAATGACTGGCGCCTTTCTAAAACTTAGTTGTGTTTTATTTAGGAAATTTCTTTAGTTAGACTAGACTAGATTCATTTCTATGTTTCCACATTCCTTTTTACATTCATTTCCCCTTTTTGTCTAAGTTCCAATTTAGCATGTCTTGCACATAATCAATAATTAAATCTTTAGATAAATATTTCTCTTTTAAATTCTTAACTTGATTTTCCTTCATCCCCCTTTTATTAATTGATCATTTAATTTTTTATTTGTTTTTAGTCTTCTTACCCTATTTAGACCTAGGCTTAATTTTCAACTATGCATAAAATATTTGTTTTAAGGGAATTTATAATTAATAAAAATTTACTCGTTTAACATTTATTTTAAGGTTGACCTTGTCAAAACAAAATATCGTTTTCTAGGCACCTAGGTTCATTGACTCACCTTTATTAAAAATCACGACGTGCCCTTCAAGATGCACTACATGCTCCAAGGGTGCCACTCACCTTTATTCATGTTTTATTGATGCAGTGTGCCCTTCAAGACACACTAGGTGCTCCAAGGGCGCCACACGCCTTTGACTAATTTTGGTAGTTTTCCAACCCTTGGAGTCAATACTCCATCAAACGACCTTGTGAAAGACTAAGGGCCTCTAAGGAATAAGGACCCTACCTTATTGCGCGCCCCTTAGAATCTTCGTGAGCAACTTTCTCAATCTTCCCTCACGACATCATGGATCTCTCGAACTAGGTAATCGTTAACCTACAATTCGAGCCACGACGAGAGTTCTAGTAGGCTATGGTAAAGCTTCTACCACACCTCTCCCTCAATTTTTTATTGTTGTGCATGGCCCCTTTACTCCTAATGTGAGTCTGATTAGCAAGAAATCATCAGCCTACATCCATCAACGAAACATGTCAACGATCCATAAAAAAAACCATAATATAATCAATCATATGTCACATATGAATAAACAAAAATTCCCATACCATATACAGTTCACTCCCTGACTCGATCCGGAGTCCAAGGAGGTCCACCGATGCCATCAACATCCTCAATCTGTCAAGTGTCCTGCACACTCGAGAGAAACCCGTCAATAGCAACTATCTATACATAGATATCAATAACATAACATCATAATCCATAAGCATCATCATCATCATCCATAAGCGAAATAGACAACCCTGTACTAAAGCGGATCACTTACACGCAAGTGTCCTAAAAGAATAATTCATATCATGTGTGTGCAAGAACGAGATGTTACATCAATCATCATAGACATGAGCTATTAATGTCAATGGATGGGGCTCAAAAGAAAGTTCTATAAAAACCTAAGGTTTGATGTACTAGTGTTTTTATGCAAGCTCATTATAACATAGATGCTCCATCACAAACTAGGAATTTTTATCTATAGGTCAAGAAATTTGTTAAGACAATCAAATGTGATGCTTTTGTCTTTATTTTCTTACAGACATTAAAGCACAAGCCACATATTACCAAATCACAATCCACATATTACCATTGTTTAGAATCAATAACTACCTATAAAAATTCTCAAGGTCAATGTAAGGAAAAAAAAGAAAAATATAAAAAATGAAAACTTGGAAATCCAAAGTGTACAAAGTAAAATAATGAATTGTAAACTAATAACCATGACTCAAAATAAATAAGCAAGCTCTAGAATGTATAGAAAATGGAAATTTCAAAATCATTATTTACAAATAAGGTGAAAAATCAACAATAAATTAAACAAAAATATACTAAATATGTACATTCCAAAAAAATATTAAAATATGAGCATGAAGAACATAATTATCTTAGATTTAAATCAAACTCGGGTATAGAAACAAGCAATCCATCATTCCAATCAACATATTTATATTTAATAAAAATCGCCAACTCAAAATCTTGAGAAACCATAAGCTAAATCATGAAAGAACCAAAAGAAGGAATCAATATTGGTGAGGTAGGCTGAAAATAAAATGAATAAATCCAAATTCCCGACCTCATGTAATTTGACTATTCAGTTCATGATCACAACTAACTTATGTTCTTTATTTTATTTGTTGAAATCCATTTTCAACAAAACTGAGTTGTTCAACGAATAGATCTTAAAACTAATAAATGTAAAATAAATCTAACTAGAAAACAAAAAACAAAAGACTATACTAAATTCAATAATCAAATGAAGAGAAACTAGCCCAACAACTCAAAATAATTAAAATGAAAATAAATTATGGAGACCTTATTCTTTGGGTAACATCGAAGAGAGCAATAGGTAGCTTAACAAAGAAATAGGTAATTTCACTCTTTTCTAAATAGTTGAATTTAATGAAAACCAACCACTCTACTCTACTTAGAGCAAATAAGGAAAATGACTAAAAGGAAAGACTACGATAAGAAAACAAAACTAAATGCAAGAAATAAACTATTTCTAGTTCTATGTTACACCATGCTACACTATCCACGCATGAGCTAGGTGTAATCGTAATGTTAGTGTCATAAACCAAACCCTTTAAAATGATAAAATGATAAAAATTAAATGAATATTAGTCCATTTTGAGGGGGAAACATTTTTTACAATATATTTTATGTACAAAATGAGATAAATGGTCTTAAGACTAAGTATTATATATATATAAGAGACAAATGGGTACAATTATAATGAAATAGTGTGATGAAGGGTTCTAGCCAACATACAAATATAACACTAGATATGTATTAATTCAATATTTAGGGATTAATAAGGGGTTTAATACTTAACATGGGGCTTTGTCTAGAGATTAACATGCCCCTCCCCTTCAAATAAGTGTCATTCTCAACACGTAATTAACTACAGGTGTTTATGCATGAAGAACTCATCTTCCCATGTCATCTCTTCCACTGGTAGGTTCTTCCATTTGATGAGGTAATCAGGGTGAAATCATGAAGTTGGGTAACACTTTTATGAAAATCGAGTCTCCAAAATTCCTACTAACATTTTTTCGGCCGAACTAATAATTATTTCGGTCAAAAGACACATATTTTCGTCCTAACCTTTAGCCGCCAAATCAAATGGTACCGTGACGATGGCCTTGATTGACGTGTACCATATTATCCGGACAGATTTTTTTTTTCAGTAACATTTTTTCGGCCGAAAGAATCTTTCGGCTGAAAAAAAGTTTTATATATCCCCCGCACATTGCTCCCTTCACACATTTCCGAACTGTTGGTTGGTGGTTGATGTTGATTAGTTATAGTTGTTGGTTGGTGTTGGCGGACGTTGCCGCTGGTGGTTGGTGTTGCCAGTGGGTGTTAGTGGTCGTTTTTGCTAGCGGTTGTTGCGAGAGGTTGGTGCTAGCGGTTGGTGTTGGAGGTCGTTGATGTTGGTTGTTGTAGCTTTTTGTTGTTCGTTGCCACTGGTTTAGGTTCCAGGTAAATCTTAGCCCTTTCTCAGTTAGTTAATTTTTTTATTATTTACATGTTTTGTCTTTTAGAAGGTGAACATGGCCGAATTCAGCCCTGTCCATGTACAAGGATAGTCCCGAATTCAAGCATGTCCCTGTACATGGACAGGTTCGAATTCAGGCATGTCCCTGTACATGGATAGGGCCGAATTCGGGCCTTTCCCTGTACATGGACATCCCGACCTTTCTCTCTGTATAGAGTTAAGGAGCGATAAGAATGAACACAAAAAACCAAGTTCAAAAGTTATTGTGATAGTATTGGAGACAATTGAGTCATTGACTCATACTGATACACTATGATTGATGTACTTAAAAAAATGAATTATTGTAAATTATTTATTTTCTTTTAAGAAATTGATAGGAATAGTTTTTTTTTTATAATTATTAAATTGGAAATATTTATTTTCGGTTTAAGGAATTTGTAGAAATAGTACCTCTTTGTAATTAGTAAATTGAAAAAAAAAATATTTTCATTTAAGGAACTGGCATAAATAGTACTTATTTGCAATTATGTGGCAAATTCTCAAAAAAAACAGTTTTTTTATATTTATATTTTATTTTTAATTTATGAAAATAGACCCTCAAACCACATAAAATTAGTCATATCAATGTTTCTAAAAATCACAAAATTGGAATATGGTATTTTGAACATTTGAAATTTATTTTGTAATTTTCAAATATTTAGTTTAATATATATTTATTTCACAACTATGGAAAAACTTTAACAAAATTTTTGTATCAAAAACAACTAATTGTACAGGGACATGCTCGAATTTGACCCTGTCCATGTACATGGATAGGCCCGAACATTAAGATTTTATAGTGTGCTTTAATATTCATTGTGAATTAATGTTAACAATTTAATATTTTTATGCATATTGAATACATCTTAATGTTTAAAGATGTTAGTGTGCTTTAATATTCATTTTGAATTGAAAATATAATGCAAATTTGTAATGAAATTGTATTAATATATGCAATGTAAAGAAGGGGAGAGATTATAAAATAATGTATTTTTTAAATATTCTTTATAAATTTTAAAGAGAAAATTTATAATAAAATTATAGTAATCGGGCCTGTCCCTGTACAGGGACAAGGAGAAATTTGTCCTTGTCCCTGTACAGGAACAGGCCTGAATTCAGCCTTGTCCATGTACAAGGACATGCTTGAATTTGGCCCTGTCCATGTACAAGGACATGCCCAGATTCGGGCATGTCCCTGTACATGGACATGCCCGAATTCAGGCTTGTCCATGTACAGCGACAGGTCTCCGATCATTCTTAAGTGTAATACAGATTCTCACAATTACTCACCTAATAGTTGAGTTTAATAAAGAGTGGAAAATAATGCAATATGTGAAAGATTTTGTATTAATTACTTGAATGACATAAAAATGATTCTCTTTCTTTTAGTTTTCTATGTTTTCATCTATGAAAAATCTAGAAACCACTCATATAGTTTCTTGGATCATATAATTATTACCTGTACTTTATAATCTCAAAATCAACCTGAAACACATCCCAAGATGTAAATTCAAAATAATACTTGTGTAACTAGGTTGAATGAAACAAAAAATAGATACATTCTGCATACAAATCTCCAAGACTTGAAAAACACAACAAAGAGAAAATTCAATATCCACCTGTGATAAAATTTGATCCCAATTTTGGAAATGATTACATTATATTATGCTAGGAAACAATTTTATCAATCTAGAGAATTTGAGGTGAAACCTTTGGGGTAACAAAAATATTTCCAAACCTCTCTAGTCAACAACTGATAAGAGAGCTTGGCCAAGTAAATCATGATTAAAAGAAAAATGATTCAATGTCTGGAACTTCTAATAGTTTCATAACGGACTAAAACAGACAATTTCATAAGTGTATCATTAACCATTGGCCAACCAATTAGTGTTCACAGTAACAATTAACAACACTTGGAAATGTTGGACTGTGTTTAAAAAATATTTCCCAAGGAAGATGTCTTGCTGAAGTGGAGGCTAAATCTAAGTCTTCAAAAATAGACGGACTTGAAACACTCTCTATTGCAATATCCCCTCAATAGTATTTAGCTACTTTTATTTCCCTTCTACATTCCTCTATCTCTTGTGTCAATAACATGTATTTTGAAAGAGTGGTCCCAAGAACAATTAAACAACAAATTTCCTCTCTAGCGTTATTTGAATGCTTCTTAGTGTGCAACTTGTTTCAAATTTGGGAACTTTCATAGTCTCTTAATTTCTTTTTCAACTAAGTAAATGTTCTGTCAATTATTGTTTTTATGCTACTAGATTATGGATCAGAAGTTTTAATGTCTTGTTGATTGTAACATACAAGTAGCTAATGTTTAGAAATTTTAAAATAAATATTTTTGTTTTAGCTAGCTATATTTTTTTCCTTTAAATTTTAACATGTTACACATAGATTATCTTAAAATTCACCTTATACAATTTACATAGATATAGATTATCTTCTACATCTTACATTTTTTCAATATTTAAATATTTTCATGTTCAGGTTTCAGGTAATTCTTAACCTATTCCCCAATTAATTGAAATTTCATTTATTTACATGTTTTGTGTTTTAGGAGGTGGACATGGTCGAATTCGGCCCTGTCCATGTACATGGACATGCTCGAATTCAGGCATGTCCCTATACATGTACATGAATAGACCCGAACATGGACAAACCTTTGATAATTTTTAAGTGTAATACATATTCTCACAATCACTAACCTAACCGTTGAGCTTGATAAAGAGTGGAAAATAACACAATACATTCAAGATCTTGTATTAGTTACTTGAATGACTTCAAAATGATTCTTTTACTTCCATTTTTCTATGTATTCGTCTATGAAAAATCTATAAACCACTCATATAGTTAATTGTTGTGTGGGTTTTTGGTTTTTGGTTTATTATTTTTCTTGGTTAAGTACCAAGCCGGGATAATGTGTGACCCTCTTCTCTCCTGGGATGGTCCATGAGACCTAGGAGCAGTTAAGAAGGGCGTGATCACATCATTGATCTTCCTTATATGCTAGGATGATAAAAGATTATAAGTTATATCATGAGAATCATTTGGACATTCTATGATTAAAGAAGAACTTACCTTGTTGACTTTGTCTTGAAACCCCCCTTGCTTGAGTTATGCCCCCCTTAATTGTTGTGTGGATTTTTGGTTTTTGGTTTATTTTGTTTCTTGGTTAAGTACCAAGACGAGATAATGTGTGAGTCTCTTCTCTCCCGGGATGGACCATGAGACCAGCTAGGAGTAGTTAAGAAGGGCATGATCACATCATTGATCTTCCTCGTATGTTGGGATGATAAAATCTTATAAGTTATATCATGAGAATCATTTGGACATTCTTCCATTAAAGAAGAACTTACCCAAATGGGGCCCACATGACTTTTGGTGCTTCATCTCCTAGGGTTAGGTTTTTGGATGTCTAGGGTTTTTGACATTCCTGTTTATTGTAAAAAGGCCTTCAAAGCCTCATTATAATCATCTTCTTGCGAATGAGAGAATCTGTCGGATCTCTTCTCAGAGATAAGCTTCCACCATTCCAACAAGATTGTTTTTCGCTACATTTTACAGTTTCAACTTATTTCCTTATTGAATAGAAAACCAATTTTACTATATCTTTGTTATTATGTGTTAAGCATCTCTTAATAATATGTATTCATTTTGTTTTTCTCATAAAATCCGGATCACCATGATTACATGTCCATGCCAAAAACAACAAGAAGGCATGCCATTGGTTGTATGTAACATGTGGAAACCATTCCTCAAAAGTTGGTTCATTGTCTTTGCACGCAATTAACATTCAAATTTGAGGTGTGTAATCACAATGAGCTATCTCAAGTCTGTTTATAAGTCTACTCATTCCTTCTTCCTTTTGTACTGTCTTTTGAGCCATACATTTTTCTATTTTTGAAGGAGAGGGGATTCATGTCACTTCACTATAGTCCTTGTCACCCTTCGTTGAAGTATTTTCATTGAGTCACCAATACATGCAATGATTCTAGTTTCTTACAACATCTCTTATATCCCAATACCCATAGTCGTGATTCCCAAATTTTCCTTAATCAACTATGCACCCGTTGTATCCAATTATCCTCAGTTCCAATTTGACATACACTTAATATGTTTGAACATCCCTTGACATTAGACTATATTTTTTCTAGTTGGTTTTTTCACTGCCACCATTATCAACCATCACTAATGCTCTCCCCAAGGAAAGACTTGTGTCTCATCGTAATTTTCTACTTCATCCATAATTATCAAAGTCCTCCCCCATTACAATTTAGTACCTGGTTTACCCTTAATTGATTTCAAGGGAAATCACACCCTACGCTTTCATGTATTCATTCCCTTCAACACCAACGCATGCTTCCAAGGAATGTTGTTGTATATGAGTTCCCATTCCCATTATTAATGATGAACCTTGGACAAGATAAAGAGAGTCATCATCACTCTTTGATTCCATTTACACGACCCCCCACCCCCCTTTATGTTTGACATTATATCATTATCACATTTGGACAGGTCATACATTGCGACAGTTGCAACTTTTAGTTCTAGTTGATGGAAATTGTGCTTGCATGGATATTAATGACTTGAAGCGTGACCACTTTTCACAAGTTCTCCCCAAGGGTTCTAGGGTCCCCTCTCACAAGAGAGGTTCTCTACTGTCATCAATGTCCCCAAGGGTGATGCATATTTCTATATCATGGATTTTCCAATTACAACATTATTTACTATCTTCTAGATGGTTCATCATGTTCATACATGATCCCAAACCACACATGTCTTCTATTGTAATGTATTTTGATAATTTCATGAGCATGGGAATGCCTTCCTTATTTGTATAAAGAAATCATTCACATAGGTATATGTTTTTCTTTTCAGGTGGATTTAACTAGATGAGATGGTACCAATATTGTTGTTTACCTCATAAAGAATGTGTTTTTCAATTATTAATGAATAAAAGAATGTAAAAATGGGTAAATTACAAACAAGGAGACAAGTTCCTTGGACATACAACCAAATGGATCTACCATGTGTGGTGAAAGTAGTGAAAGAGGATATGGAGGGAGCCCCTTGGTTAGGTTTCCTTGGACATTAAATGAATTAATAATTGGACTGGAGATGGTCTACTAATCATGGGGGTAATGAGAGGTGAACAAAAATGTGGTAAAGAATTCATCATAACCAACCATAAAAAATGTGAATTGATTTTTTCCTATGGTCGATGAATGTTTGAAAAAGAAAAATTGTCTTATATTGATTCACCCCCTCTCCCTTTAAGATTGAGACTGATGCTTCAGACTATGTTGTGGGTGCCGTTCTCATGCAGCACGACCCAGGTTTGTAATCTAGAGAATGTCTCACATAGTTGCAATCATCAACACTCCCTCTCAGCTAGGGAGGCATGAGGTGACCAGGGTAAATTCAAGCTCACAATTTTTTCTACTCTTTTCTGTGTGATACGTTTCCCTCACCAAGGTAAATTTGTTACAATAGATCAGCTCGCCTCTGATTGAAGTGTATCTGGCTACAGGAGCAAACGTCTCTTCATAATCAATGCCTTCCTTTTGAGAAAATCCACGAGCAACAAACCTTGCTTTATATTCACCTTCACCAATCCTATGAGAAAGTGTTACGAGGATCGTTCTTTGAGATGAAAACTATGTAGACTCCCAATCTAAGGGAAAGAACAATAGGGGTGTTGATAATGCAAGGGGCGTTAAAACCGAGGCAACCATGGAGGTGGAGTCTTATCGGCTAGCAATAACTAAACATGTGTGGAACTAGATGAAGTTGCTTATTGATCCGAGAGAGAAACCATAAAGGAATATTCAAGGGGAGAATACTAGAAGATGCAACATACATATAGGGAGTTTGGGTAGTGACCCCAAACTTATAACCCATGAGAAATCCAACCTTAAGATGAAATTTGGAATGATAAACTCAAGACATTTTCATTATTTCCTTGGCCTCCAATTCCTACAAAACAAGGAAGGAAATTCCCTTTCCCAATCTAAGTATGCATGTGACCTTCACAACTTTCACATGGAAAATTGAAAACTATCCCCATCTACCTTGAAATATGGAACCAAACTTGTTTCCACCTATACTACACCTAAAGTAGATGTCATTTTGTACCATTAGTTAGTTTATATCCTTTTGTATTTGACTTATACTTATCCTAGTATTCCCTTTGTTGTTGGTCTTGTTTCTCGGTATATGCAAACACCCCGTGAAATCCATTGGAAAGAAACAAAAAAAATACTTGTATATATACGAGGTACAATTCAATTTGGGATGCATTACTATTCAAAGAGGACTCCTTTCTTGGTTAGTTTCACTGATTTTGATTGCATTGAAAACCCTAATCACGATAAGTCTACTATAGGTTATGTCCTCAATCTTGGTTTTGGACTTGTCACTTGGGCTAGTAGGAAACAACATGCCCTTGTTCTTTCTTATGTAGAAGAAGAATATCAATTAAAGGCTAGTGCAAGTCAAGAAGTCATGTGGCTTCAACATATCTTTTTAGAGTTTGGATTCCAACAACACCATTAAGCCACCCCTTGATGCAATAATTATAGTTCCATTTATCTTGCCAAAGAACCAGTTCAACATTAGCACTACAAACACATTAAGATACACATACACTTCATTAGAAAGCTTCTTCAATATCACATTCTTGAAGTGCTTTATTTCACCATAGATGATCAAGTTGTAGACATTTTCACAAAAAAACTTACAAAAGTGAAGTTTTATAAACTTTGATCTATGTTTGGAGTTCGTGAAGTTGTCATTAAGTGGGGATAAGCTCTAATGTCTCATTCCTTATACTATTGTGTCAACTTTGTAAATCATTCAATCATATCTCAAGTTTTTCCTCGGGGACGATGTTAAGATATTTAGACACTTAGGATTTAGTTGATGTCAACTTGGTTTAATGTGTCTTTATGTAAAGTGTGTTTATTTAGTGCACTTTGGTAATTGTCTAATATGAAAGTCATGATTATTTTCTAGACATAAATTGATTCCACAATTCATCTTCTCCTCAATACTAATAGCATTAAATTTTTGGCTTAACACCTAATTGGTCCATGATCTCCTTTTAAAGAACATAGAGGGTCATTTTTTGATGATTGTTTATGAGAGATGCATATGTAAACTATTTTCCTTTTGTATTAATATATTACCTCTAGTGGCATCATTGGGTGGGGTTGTGGATTATTGAGATTTTCGAGAGTTTTAACCATCTAATACATTGATGTACTAATCTTTGTTATGTTTGTGTAAGT